>JAQIVZ010003525.1:0-13613 GCA_034700945.1 Arrhopalites spinosus
CCCCCCTACAGCCTAAACTACAAGTATCAGAAAAAATCCAAAATTATAGTTTTGTAGAGCTTTCAATTCTACATCTAGCCCTCCTACTTTTATTGACCCAGGTCAAAGAGTGTAGAGCTGAGCTCTAAAATTCAAACTGACGTGGTATTTTTTTTAAAATAAGTTTTCAAAATTATTTTTTTTTGAAAACAGCAAATGTTTTAATTAACTTTCAAGATAACTATCTGAAAGAGAATTTAATTTTGCACAACTTATGTCAATTTGGAAAATGGAAACTAAAAACTTGGAGTTCTGTGGCAAAATTTTGATGAAAATTTGTTTTGGAAAAAACCAAGTGATTCCACGTTGTAGCCCATTTAATTGTGTATCAACTCGTGCAATTTTAACTAATTTGACTTTAGTTTTGCAATTAAAAAAAAATTAAAATCTAAAGTAACACCAAACTGAGTTTGCACCTTCGTGAAGTTGGATTTAGAGTTTTTTTTAAATTTTATTTTTAAAAATTGCAAACAGTGACCAAATGCGTCGAAACTTTTCAAGTAGGCATAAAATTCAATGGGCTACAAAGTAAAGTGTGCTTTTGTCAAAAAAAATTTCTAAGAACATTTGGAATTTTTTTTTCAAAAAATTAAAATTATTTTGATCTTTTTTCAAAATTTTATTACGTCAACACCCTTTGACCTGGGTCAATAAAAGTATGGGGGCTAGATGTAGAATTGAAAGCTTTACAAAACTATAATTTTGGATTTTTTCTGATACTTGTAGTTTAGGCTGTAGGGGGGGGAGTCAAAGGTTATGCGCTACCCTGTACATATGGCTGATTCGTACCCGACGGGGTGGTGATTCATACCCGGTATAGGAATTTCGACCATGCTAACTAAAATCAAAATAATTATTTAAATGGTCACTTTGGAATGTCAAAACCAACGTACAAAATGACCACAACTTCCAGTTGTTTCCAAAAATGAATTAACATTCTCATTTGAGTCACTCTGCTGTCTTTTAAACCCGAAAAACCGAGTGGCGGATTTGTACCCTCCAGGACCTTATTGTATACTTTTTCGTCCACTCTTGAAGGTTAATGTTGAAGGTCAGCACTCAAAATGAAAAAAAATGGTTTTTTTTCAACATGACAATTTCAACGTGACATAAGCTGGTTTTAATTTTAATGAACAATTAATTGCTACATCATTCCCGTTTGTCGTGACATATAATCTTATGACAGTTTAAATTTACCTTTAAATATTTCATCTTGTACGTTGAATAACATTTTGAGCCTGATGGACCGCCACATTTTCAAATTTTATGCACAAAAAACTGTTTGCCTTTTTTTGTGTAAAACTGTTACTAATTTAGCTCCAGCTTAAAAATTGCAATTGTTGCAAAAAAATATCATTTTGGCACTTTGAGTTTGAAAAAAATTTCGAAGTCCTTGAATTTTAAGAGCCACTTTAGAGACTCTTTCTACAGCTGTTTTTTGGAATTTTTTAAAGAAGAAAATTAACTTGACGGAAATAAATATTTTCACACAATAAGAAAAGATTCTCATTTAATTTCACATATTCTCGTAAATTGTAATTAAAACAATTTTCTTTTTTAAATTGTTCAATCAGATGAGTTGATGAAAGAAGAAGACTATAAAATTTATGCACAATTTTTTTTGACTTGAATGATTCTACTCTTTCCTTGACCTTCGCAAAAAATTATTTCTTTGTAAAACTCATTTATGCATTAATAGTTTAAAACTACAGAACATGATATAAATATTTAATACGTGTACTCTAAGCAGATTCTTCATTTTTCAATGATTCTGACTCAAGATTCCCTACACACTGACGTCAGTCGGACGTTGAAAAACCTCATCGTTAGTTAAAGTTAATTGCTCAACTTGTATCACATGAACAGTGCCTGATTCTTGTACTGAATATTTAAATATTTTTCATGGCCTCATGTCATGTCCAAATTCTTTTTTTTAATGATGATCACGGTTGACTTTTTCTGAATTTTTAATGTAGGAATTAAAATAATTGATAATTTAAAATTTACCATTTTAGTAGTATTTCAGTACATTTAATTAAATTAATATTGGAATTAACATAAACATTTAATTTACATTAAGTCGGCACAAAAATTCATTTTATTTAATAAATATTTTCCACGACTGAAGCTCAACACGCTGGGCAGACATCATAGAAAAATAGCCATAAAAAGCCATTGCAGTGATAACCACGTGAACCATAATCCATGAAATTAATCCCACTGCTCCAATTATATGCGCCACATTCAAAAATATTTCTAGTGCTATCAAGTACAAGGAACTTAAGACTGTGGCCTCCATTTTATTTCTATCAATAATATAAGTAATTAAAATATTAATGAATTTTTTGAACCACTTTTACAAGCTTTTTAAAAATATCTCACCACTTTTTTTATGAAAAATTAATGTTTCAAAATAATTTTTGAAAATGACGCCAAAAAACTTGTAATGATTCCAATTGATTCCTGTAGGCACACTAGTTGGTTCTCATGGGCGGAGGTGTGATAAAAGTGGTTCTATTAGTCATCACTCATCACCATTTTTTTCCTAGATCATATTTCTCTATTGAACCGCTAGAGGGTGTACAGAAGGCCAAGTTTAGATAATAGAATTTTAATTCTTGGAGATAGCGGGATAAAATAAAATGCCATTGGCTATAAATGTGGCAGCTGTCACTCTTTATTTTTGTTTACCGTTAATTGTACCACATTCAATGATAATCACCTTCCAATCTTCATTGTCTCTTTACTTTTGCCTCTCGACTATTTTCTCATGTCAAAATATTTAACTGTTAAGAAAGATAACGTCAATTATTTTATTGACTTTTATTTTAATAACATTTAAATTAAAATAGAATTGATTTCCATTATTTTACTTTAAATTAAACTTTTCAAATTCATTTATCTGGTGGTTTTACAAATTAATTTACTGTTTTATTTAAATTGTCAAAATATGAAAAAAATTCCCATATTTACAGTTGTCTGCTTCCTTGGCACTGCTACTATAACCTGCGCAGGCCCCACGAATAACTTGTAAGTGACATAATAAAATCATTTTTGGCGCAAATATTTAAAATAATTTATTATCATTATTTTACTGATGAATAATAATGGAACTGTCCGATAATTTGTTGACCAGAATTAAATTCATTTCATTCATTTTAATTTACAGAAACATTTTGCCAAAATTCTTTCAAAATGACGCTCATCGCGCCTTCCACGCCAAATTTTTGAGCAGTTCATCACAAAATGTTTGCACAATTCTGTCCATGAATTGGATCCAAAAATTTAATGGCTTCAAGCACGACGACTCACCCGAAGCGCTTCACGTCACTAAAAAGGCGGCAATTCAGCCTCTAGACAGTCATGGACGAAAGTCATGTGACGTGGGGGTGGAGTCACAAGAAATATTTGAAATATTTGGCAAAAGGGAAGACATTGTGAGAGCCCATGTTGACTTTCATTGTCCATCAATTGACCAAAAAATTCCTCGTTCATTTAGAGCTGATGAGACGCCCGAAATTTGTAAAATTGTGGATTCTGGGTACAGTTTACTTTGAATTTAATTTTAAATAATAAGTTAATTTTAAATTATCTGTTTGCAGGGATCAATCTAATCGTATTGACGTTGTATTTATGGTAAAACTAAAACTAAATATTATTTCAAATACAGTGCATCAGCCCAATTAAAATTAATAATTTGTAGGGGGATGGCTACACACTTGAAGAGCGCGACAAATTTTTTCAAGACATGGAAAGACTCACTAAAGAAATGTTTGAGGGTATTACATTTAGATCTTATTTACCGCTCTTCAATATTTGGGCCATTTTTGTGCCAAGCGTCGACTCAGGTGAAAATCTGCATTTAAATTTAATTCTTTTAAAAAAAATGTTAATTTAAATTACCTTTTTTTGTAGGAATTGGCTACGATGGCCCAAAAAACACGCCATTTAAATTATACCGTGAAAAAGGACAACTCCGGGTCATCAACACTGATAATCCAACCTATGCCCGTCAAGTTTGTGAAATGACCGGGCGATTCGGATGTGACTTTCCTTCTCTTATTGCCAATGATAATTATTATGGGTATTAATTTAATTTGGAATTTAGTTGAACTTTTGAAACTGCCATAAAAAATGTAATTCTTAAATCAATTTTAAAATTGGGCCAATTTCAGAGGAGTCGGTGGAGAATTCGTCATTAGGTATAAATTTTCAATTTGTTTTTCAAAAATAATTAACCATAAGAATAATTTCAATAATTAAATGAGTTCAGCACACGAAGCAACCGAACTGGACTATTTGTTCTACGTCACGAAATGGGTCATTCATTTATAAACGAGGGAGACGTAAGTCACTTGTGAATTTTCTCAAGCAATTAAATAAATATTAAATTACCATTAAAACTAAATAGGAATACGACAACTCTTTCGCTTACTACGGCTACAATTCAGCTGAAACTGTTGCTGACTTGGGTTGGAGTCATTGGCTCACTGGAGAACAAAGGTAAAACTAAATTCAACCGCCATTGCATTGTACTAGAACCAAAAATCGAGCAAAATTTAAATATACAAAATTAAATAACAGGGAGGAAAGAGCCATCTACAGGATTCTGGCTTATCCATGGAAAGATTTGAGTACTGGAGAAGAAACCATCAATTTTTCATCTGACGGTAAATACGCCCGATGGTATTTATGGGCTTCCGTCAGCGCTGCTGGTGAAGCCGACTCCCTTGAATTTGAGTTGTAAGTTAAATTGCGAATTTTGTCTTGCAAAAATATTCGCAATAAAATAATTTAAATATTAAAAGAGACGGCGAAATTCTACCGTGGACCACGACAGGCTTTGACGACAGAGAATTTTACAGTTGGAGAGGCACAACGGGTTTTTCAGCTGGTAACCATACCCTCGTGGTCCGTTCAAAAACACCCTCAACAAATCCGGATGTCCCGCGCATGATTTGCTCTGTCAATCTCCATGAATATGGAACCGAAGACGAATTTGTCATATCAAATGATCACGTGTCAGCCTACCCTGTTTGGGATGATGTTGGAAAGTTTGTTAATTAAAATTACCTACCTAAAGTGGCAAAAATTAAAATTATTTTATTTATTCACAGAAAACACTTTAGACCCACCAACATCGGCTGCCTCATGCGTGACGTCACCCTCAACGTTTTTTGCCCAGTATGCAAGGAAGGCATGTGGTACGAATTTTTCCGAAAGGTGTCTCTCATTGACAACGTCACAGTAACGGCTGACCCAGAAAACCCAGAAGGTGCCCGCATGGTCACATTGACTACCCTCAAATTGGCTCATTTGAGACCTCCCGGGAGTTTAGTGGAGGGTGAACAATTAAAAACTACATGGTTTGTGGGAAATGATGAAGTGGTTGAGTTTAAAGATAAATTCGTCGTGTCAATTTTACCTGGAGAAGAACCCAAGAATTGGACTGTCAAGGTGGAATTTGTAACACCCGAGGTCAGGGTTGATCCCGAGAATTTGTTGAAGGATCAAACTACTTTTAGTGTTTAAACGGTACAAATAAATATTATGAAATTGTCAATGTGTCAAAACTATTTTTGGGCACTAAAAATCTAAGCCATTTTCAATTTTAGTTTAGTTCAGTAAAATTCAAATTATGTCAAGAATTAATTTTGAAAACGAATGAAATTAAAATTTCATTTATTAACTAATATTCGTTCACACTTCCATATTGTCATGTTCATACTTTGATGACAATCTTGACAAAATCTAGTTTAGAATTTGACGTCTTTTTGTTGTTGACCCTCATTATTTTTATTCACTTTCCCAATGTAAATTTCTGAGCTCCACCCACCATAAGGGAATTTTACTTGGGTTGGGAATTTTGTCCCTTTAGCAGCCGTTCCATAACGGACATCAATAATTTGTGGAATAATTTCTTCTTGAACCTTTCCAAATGGTTCAGAGTCACCCCCTTCCGCTCGGAACAACAAACCCGCATAATCAGATGTAATATCCCGCCATCTTACAGTTGAATTAACCCACAAATCCTGTGGTGGTTTTGTTCCAGGCGGCTGAATATAAACAAATCCGTGAGGAACTGCGAGCAAAATTTCAAAATTAATTTATAATAATTATTTTTAAAATAAAAATATTTACGTAAAATTTCATCCATTTGACGAACGACATCTTCCGGGTTGATCTTCTTAGCTTCAATGCTTTTCAAACGATTTTTCAGATCCATTTGCTCAGCATTGAGCTCTCTTTGAATTCGTTGTATTTCAGACAATTGTAGAAAAGCTTCTGAAAACGTGTCACGTGCACGTTTAAGGTCTGCTGTAAATTCCTCAAGTTGAATTGTAATATCATTTAAATTGTCATTTAAACTTTTTAAATTAAAATCCATGTCAAAATATTGGGCATCTTCTAGTCTCCGATTATATTTCAATGTGTCTAATTGTCAGTGATGGTGGATAATCTGATTAAAATCAATCCAGGATTAATCGATTAAGGATTAATTTTAATCCTTAATCCTAATGGATTAAGTTGAAAATAATAATGATTAATCCTTAATCCTAATCCATTAACAAAAGTTTAGGGGTTAATCCCGGACGGATTATTTTGGGATTAATTGGATTAATTCATAGAAATAATGTCATAAAAAAATTCTCAGCTGACAAATTTGGTGGCATTTCAAGATTTTTTTAAAAAAATTTTTTTTACAAAATTAAATTAAGCTTGATAGAGAGTAGACTCTCTCTTGGTTCCTACATCCATAGGGCCATGTGGACTTTTCCCACACAAACTTTCTGAGTTCAAGTTGTCTATGTAAGTACGCTTATTTTAAGAAGCATGGCAATCTAGTCAAATTTTAATCGGGGAAAACGGAAAAATGGAAGGGTCGGAGAAGATACCGCTTATTCTAGATGGTAAATTCTTTGAGATTATCACAAATGTGAACAATAATGTTACAGCAAAACGTAAGTTTTGTGCCAACAAGGTCATTACCGGTGCTTCCAGGCCGTCTTCAAACTTCACAACACGTTTAAAGGTAAATTATTTTGAATAATTGTTACTTGTTTGTTTTTCGTTTTGTTTTGTCTCAAATGAATGTAAATATATATAAAATTTTAATTTAATGTTTCTTTTAAGAAATATTAAATAGAATAGTCACCCAGAGAAAATAAAGAAGTATGAAGGCTACAAAAAGTCAAAGAACAGTTTTGTTCCTGGTTCGTCTAGTACAAAAATTACGACATTAATTAAGCCAAGTGGATCTTTGACACAACAAAAGGCCGACAATCTCATCATTAATTACATTGTTAAAAGTATGAAGCCCCTTTCTACTGTTGAATTTCCTGAGTTCAGGGAACTTTTGGAAGGTACAAATTATGGGATGATGTTTTATATCATAATTTAAATGCAGTTAAAGACTACATGTAAAAACAAAATAGAATAATTAATAATAATATCCTTTTTTTGACATAGGGTTCAACTCAAGTGTCGAGATAATGAGGAAAAACAAGTTGAAAGATCGAATTGAAAAAATGTTTTTGGACAAAAGAGACGACATCAAAAATAAATTGAGTGATGCTGAGTATATTTGTTTAACAGCTGATGTATGGTCTGGGAACAAAAAAAAGTTTTATGGGGATGACTGCCCATATAATTGACGATAAACTAACACGATTTTCATTCTCAATATCTTGTCGTCGTTTTCTTGGTGACGGAAGTCCAAACAGGAACACTTGCCAAAACATGATACACAATTACAAACAAAATGAGAACTTGCTTATGATTAAATTAGGAAACCCCTGTAAACTCCAAATTATAAGAATTTTTTGAGGTCTAGGCAAACTTGTGCACACAAAACAGTACATACATTAGAACACTAAGCAGTAAATATGATCATAATAGTATATGTTGTTTTCTTTTAAATTATAATTACCAGTGCCATTACAGCTCATATATTACTTTTACATAGCTTTTGTTGTTATTTGCTGTTTTTAATGCCGTAACATGTTTTGGATTAGCTATAATCCAACAAATCCATACAATCCACATCCCCGCTATAACATTAATTATGAGGGTAAATGGGCCAAATTGGCCCAGGGAGTTCTCAGAATAAATTTTAAGACAGGAGGTCACAGGGGTCTCACAATTAATTTAAGGAAGGTGGTGCGGGCTATTTTCCAGGGATCCCCGCGGCAATGTTTCGTGGGGCGCCACATACATGTATATATAATTGGAATGCGGAGTAGAAATTCTTAACCATGCATGGTGCATGAAATTTGAACCATGGCCATGGCCATACTCTAAATGAGTGTCAGGGTCAAACTAGGGAGAATTTTTGTTAATAGCTTCAAGAAAATTCTGTAAACGTTTATTACAGTCTAGTCCAGTCTTCCATTAATGGCTTCTGGAATCAATTTCCGGCTGCAAGCCGTTTTTGGATTATTTAGAGCCAAAAGTGGCTTCTGACGTCAGAGCAGAAGCCAAAAACGGCTTATTTCTAAGATAAAATAAGCCAAAACTGGCTCTTTAAAATTTCAACTTTTTTTTTAAAAAAAACGACACGTGCCCATGGAATTCCAATGACAGAGAGTGAAAGAACAATTGTTCCTTCATCATTCCATTAATTTACAACAAAATCCACCGTCCAAATTTACAATATGAATTTTTTTAAATTCTTCCAAAACTAGTGTTTTTGTCTATGCATGTAGAAATTGAAGGGAAGGTCACAAAAATATATTGGTCACATTTTCTTGTTTAGTACGTCGCTGTGTGTCAATTTTGACCTGATTTTTTCATGTTGGGACAATGTTATTCATCATTCAATTTCTCATGTGCGACGTTGACGTCCGCTCTTGAGAAAAAAATAATCCATTTTTCGCTTTTTATGAACCAAAATAAGCCAGAAGTGGAATAATTTTAAAAAATTCATAATTCAAAAATGGGACAGTGGATTTTTTTTGTAAATATTTTTATGGATGCCACGTGAGGTTTATTTTCATGGAATGTCTTTGGAATCCCATGGGCAGGTGTCATTAATTTTAAAAAAATCTTGAAATTCTAAAAAGCCAGTTTTGGCTTATTTTATCTTAGAAATAAGCCGTTTTTGGCTTCTGCTCTGACGTCAGAAGCCACTTTTGGCTCTAAATAATCCAAAAACGGCTTGCAGCCGGAAATTGATTCCAGAAGCCATTAATGGAAGACTGGACTAGACTGTATTAACGTAAAACCTTCATGTTAAATTTAAATTTAAAATTCCACCGGATCAAAGCCCTGGAGCAGTTATTAATGTCTCAAAAATAAAAACAACGACCTTGTTTCAACTCATTTTTTGCCAATGTATAAAATAACATGAAATAATCCTTTTGTTTACTCGGACCATTGTTTATGAAATCTGTGGACTAGAATAATACACTTTCATTATTTTAATCATCTCTTTATTCCGTTTCATAAAATTTTTGTTGTTGCCACGCAAGCAGCAGGCAGTCCTCAAAATCTCATTTTCACTACCATCTCCGTAAACACTCACAGATGGACTATTGGCAATATGTATTCCCCTAAATTTTAATTTAATTTTAAAATTATTCCAAATTTTGTCCCAAAAACAATCCCGCCAAAATGTTCTTCAAAATGTCTGTCCTCCAATTGGGCATGGAAATTCAAGACGCTTATGGGATGGTTCTTTTACTTGAAACAGTAAACTAATTAACATTATTTACTAAATAAATTCATCATTTAAATAAACTAAATTGTTTTCGTCAGGTCTTTCTCACGGTCACAGAAGCACTTTTTGGAGTGTCCATTGTTGAAGCAATTAGAGAAGAAATTGATCCAGGTAAGAAAGGAAAATTAATTAAAAATATTGTGAAATTTAAAGATAACCAATTATTTAATCTTAAAGACTATCCCACACCATGGTGGCTTTGGCCATTTCTATTAGCCGTGACGGCAAAATTTATTCTCTTTTTTGCTCTCATTTGGTTTGGTTTTATTTATAAGGTACACTAAATTAAAGCCTAAAAACAATTAATTAGTTAAACTCATTGAAGATGTAATCATAAGCAACTTGAACTTTGTAGGGACTGTTTTCTCTGTTACAAATCTGGGTCATATTGGCAGCCATTTTAGACTGCGCCATTTTAGTGCTGGTTATAGTAGTTCATTCAGTTGACACAGGTGGGGGGTCTGTAACAGCATTGGAGGTGATTTTGTACTTTTTGTACACAATTCTGTTCCTCTCAATTCGCGTTTACATTTACACCATCTCGTGGATGGCATGGAAGGCAGTGTCGGAGGACTCGGCTCGCGGATTAAGGGGCTATGGTCAGGGATTCAAGGACTTATTTTTACAGTACAAGAACGAGTTTCAACGTGTCACTGTCATGCTTCTCACCCTTGAAATTGTATGCCCATTATTATATGCAAACTTTTTAATAATTTGTAAATATTTTATGTATTTTGATTTTGACTCGTTTTTAAGATCTGGAATGGTTGGACAGCTCTAACGATTGATATTCCACTAGAAATAATTCTTCATCTTGCAATTGGCGGTAAGATTTGAATTTGCGACCATATTGTTGTAAATATTTTTGTGAATTCATTTGATTTTATGGATTGTAGACTCATTTATATACCGTCCAATAATTGCGTTCCGAATTCCCCGACTTTTGTTTGCATGTTTTGTCTTGTATGCGGTGAAAAAGGTATTGTAAATTATAATGAGGTTTTTTAATTATAATTTAATTATGAATGAAAATATTTTATGAAAAATAGAAGAAAACGTTGTACATAAAATACTCCTGGTTTCCATTTTTGTTGATGTCGGTGATTCTTGGAATATTTCTCCCAGTTTTTGTCTACTTTGCCCGGACGGTGTCTATGGATCCATTTTTTGAAAGTGGCTATTTTGCAGAAATAATTCTCAGCATTTTTTTGAACGGCGCGCTCGTTTATAGTGTACTCGGATTGGCTGCTGTGAAGCCACGTATTCCTGTACCTTTTGCTCAATTGGATAAATAAAAAATTTAATTTTGAAATGGTCATTACAATAAAATTAATTTGTCGAAAGTGGCGATCAATCAATTTATTTAAAAAAAATTGTTTTGTCATTTTTATTATAAATTGTGTCATCTTGTTAATTGGTCAATGATCAGCATTTTAGAGGACGTGTGATGAGATTAAATTAGTTTTTATCAATTAACAATTTAAAGTACATTTAAATTTAATCTAACTATTGACCATTTTAACTTTGACAAAATAATACATAAGAATAGAGGAATAATTTTTAACTTAAATATTTTAATTAATTAATTAGCAAAATGGCCAATTATTTATTATGGACATTTTTGGTAGTCTTATTTTGTTGGAATTGTGAGGCACAAGAAATGTTTTCAAATCCAATTTTGGATCATAATTCAGCCGACCCGTCCATTGTCAGAATTGGGGAATTTTATTATTTAACATTGTCTACAGAAGGAGAAACTCAAATTAGAATTTACAAAAGTTCAAAACTAACTGATTTTCGCAATGCAGAATCTATTGTTGCCTATCAGGCTACTCCTTCGCAAGTTAATCTTTGGGCAAGGTTAATAATAATTAATAATTAAAAAATCATTTATTTTTTCATAGGAATTTTAATAACAATTTTATGAAATTGGACAAATGATCCCAAAATGTGTATTTTACAGTGAAATGCATGAAGTGGATGGAGAGTTGTATATTTATTTCACAATGTTCAATGAAGGCCAAAGAATGCACGTCATCAAAGCATCCGACCCCACCAACCCAATGGGTGCTTGGGGACCCCCCATCAAGTACTTTATACATTTTTTACTAATTAAAAAATGTGATTTTGGATTAATTACTTAAAATTAAATTTTGTAGGCTAATGGAAGATTTTGTGGAGGCAATAGATGGCACTGTGTTCAAACATGGAAATGGTCAAACATATTTTTCATGGGTAGGCAAATTCCATTTTCACATTGACATTAAAAATTAAACACACAAACATTCAACATCAAATTTTAACATTGACATTAATAATTTGAACACAAGTTTCATTGTCAGAAAATAACAATTTTAAAATGGTAATGAGAGCACGAATGTATGCTAATTAATTTTATATTGTGTAAATTGAATAGATGTAACTAGATTACTTTTATTGTGTGCCATCACCCTGAAAACCTTAATTACGTTACAAATTCTAGGCCAGTACATGGGGAATTTGGATAGCAAGAATGGAGAATGCCACCACAATTGGCCAATCCAAAGTTCGAATCCGATTGTCCACTGAACAGGCCTGGGCTTGTGATGACATTTGTTTGGCTGGTTATTCCTTTTTAATCAAAATTTAAATGATGCATAATGATGAATAATGATGCATTTTTTTAAAGTATCAAATTTTAAAATACGAATTTATAGAGGGCCCCTACTTCCTGTACAATAAGGGAACATCATACCTCATTTTCTCTGCTGGTTCCACTTTCTGGCCAAATTATGTTCTTGGGATGATGTCCATTGAGGGCGACAAGGATCCCATGGTCCCTTCCAAGTACGACTAAACAAGTTTTATTATCATGAAACGTTTTAATTTTATTTGCTGGGTGTAGTTGGTGGTATGGACCCAACGAGCCTGTTTTTTGGAGGAATGATGAAGAGGATGTGTACACTACTGGACATGCCATGTAAGCTATACTTACATTTATTCCTTATTTAATTTTTTTGCACATTAAATATTTTTGCCACTTTCATTTTAGGTTCACCACTTCCCCTGGTAAACTCTGTTTAACTTTATTGCATGCCCTTTTTTGAGCTTACATGTTGAAATTGATCTATTGAATTTGAAAATATTTTACAGATGGGAAAGAAACTTGGATGGTTTATCATGCCAGTAATAGCTCTACTTTTATTAATGGCAATCGAGTCGCCAGAATTGAGAAAATTGACTGGGCAGAAAATGGCAAGCCCATTTTCCCAAGACCTCATGGCTACAATCATTTGCAACCAGTTCCCAGTGGCCAAATTTAATTTTTTTGAACATTGTTCCGAAAGATTTACTTATTTGCTGTAATGACATTACGGATAGAGAATTAAATTTGCAATAATTTTATGCAACAACAAATAATTCTAAAATTATTTTGTGGTACAGTGAACAGTCAGGTTTAATGTTAATTCAAGTTTTTGCGCTTAAATTAGTTTTATTTAACGAATGTAAAAGGAAGATAAAATTGATGGAAATTGAATTATTTCATGTTCATATTTTTGAGGGACTGTAGGCGCATGTGAAGTTTATCGAGGGCCTTCAATTTTTTGGCAATTTGTTTCTCCACTTGGACAATCGTCGCGTCCAAGGAGGGCCCACTTTTACTCCCCCTCCGTCTCAACAAAAGATTCAGCACCGAGGACCTCCTCCTGCCATTTAGCTCCATGGGCATCCTACACCCCCAATCCAAACATCTTTCAATTAAATTGACTAATTTCAATTAAATTCAACCAACTGACTCGTCATCTTCCTCCGTCCCCACATTTTTGGACCTCCCAAGAGCGGCATATGCTCTCCGCTGTCTTTCATCTTCTGCCTC
>JAQIVZ010003526.1:0-13597 GCA_034700945.1 Arrhopalites spinosus
AAATACCTCGTTGAGTGTGGATACTCTCTGTTGTTGATGGAGTGGTTTCAATTTGGGCCTCAAAAATGATCTCAAAATTTTTTGTATGTTGTGCAACATCTAACATGATATACACAAAAAAATTATTTATTTGAAAAGAAAAATGAACTGACAATTATGTTCTCAACATATTCAATATATTACTCGTCTAATGAATAGAAGAATAGAGACAATAATAAAATTCACAAAATTAGTAGTACCTGTAGTTGTGGCGGAATCGGTGGACAGTGTGGACACAGTTGCACTCGATGATGTAGGATTACTTTCTCCAGTATTTGCACTCTTTTTAAAAAACTTATTTACTGAACTTTGTAGTTTTACAGCTTCTTTTTTCTTTTTATTTGCCTCAAGTTTTCTTTTTTTTCTGTAGGCAGCTCCACTTAGTTTTGCCATTACAGAGAACTTGGATTTATATCAATAAAAAAATCAAATCACTAAAGTTGTCAGATGACAAAATGATGAAAGACTGTGTAGCTAAAGGGAAGCCAAAATGGCGGAAAGTGAGCTGCCACAAAATTGTCTCTCTCAAAAATGTCCAAAAAAATGTCTATGTGGACACAAGTTGACTTCTCAAGAGCAAAAAATTGAATGCTGACCAGCATCAATTTTTTTTGTAGAAAATTGTGTATATAATGGACGTATGAGGACATATGAGTATTCAATTGGATTGTATTTGTCTAAAATGTGTGGGTCAATTCTTAAGAAAAATAATTAAAAAAATAGTAGCAGCTATATATATAAAAAATTCATTCTTTTGTGTCTACTTCTTTATGATATATATTGAAGAGGAAATATACTCATACGTTGTGGACTCCAAGAACATGGAATAATCCTTTTCTTGTGAACGTACAGAAAAAGAATTCCAGAATTTTAAGAAATGTGTGAGACAGTATGGTATGAGGATAATTACTTATATTAGAATAAATAAGACTTTGTTGGGAAAAGCCGGAAAAGGGATTAGCCAACTGGTCAAATGAGTGGAAATAGACTCAGAACAAATGGGCTTTGTTTGACTTGAGTCCCTTTTGGTCCCTCTCTTTCTATTTTTTAGCTGGAATTTATTTCACAATTGAAATAATATTCCATTTTATACAGTGTAAGTTCTAAAACCGACCGCCCCCAAAACACCGAAAATGTCATCGCCCGAGACTCATGTCTCTCCTTGTCTTATGGAGTGTGCGGCACTGCCCTAGAGTTAATTGTGACGATCAGGCTGTGCTACTCATCGGTAAAAATCTCAATTTTATTGTTATTAGTATGCATGATTATTAATGTTTGTTCGAAATATGAATTAACTTTCTTTATAATTTGACTAGGACTCTCTGATGTTCCCGAGGAAAAGAGGGTTAAGTTATATTGCCCAAAATGTGGAGATGTGTACACACCATCATTACAAGGATGGGGCTCACTTTGGAACTGGATTCCCACATATACTTTTCATGGTTCATCCGGAATATCGTCCTACGTCTCCTCCCAAAAAGTTTGTTCCACGGTGAATACAATTTTAATCCACTTTATCAATAACAATAATTTTACAATCCATGTCATATGATTTTTAACTCTATTCTTGTTTTTTTTACAGTTTGTATGGATTTAAAATTCATCCATCGGCTTATGAACTCCAATCTCAAGCCGCATCAAGCTTCAAGGATGGAGATGAAAAAATAGAACAACAACATCTAATTGAAGGGTCTATTTATACAAGTGCCATGCCACGGCGCGCAGTTGGCATGGAAGTTAGATTTGTATAAAATTTCCAATTGGCGGTTTGTTGATGCACCCTACAAGCTGCATGGGCGTGGCACTTGTATAAATTGACCCTTCAATTCTATTATTGTCATAATAATAGACAAGTTGTGCAGATTGAAAGAAATAGAAAAAGAAAAAGAAAAGTAAAAAAAAGTTAAGTCTTGAAGGCGGGGGCACTTGATCGCGCATGTGTAGACTTCGTTTTTAAGTTCTCAGAGACTCTACGCATGTGCGATCAAGTGCCCCCCGCCTTCAAAACTTATTTTTTTATTTCTATTTCTTTTTCTTTCAAAAAGATTTGCACATCCTCTATAATTTGTAATAATATATATAGATGTGATGATAATTGGAGTGTCTTCAATTTTCATACTCTTTACGAACTGATGAATTAAAAAACTGGGAATCGTCGTTGACTTTTTGGCGTTTTGTTTTAAGAAATATTATATGAATTCAGCAATAAGACAAAATAATACAATTACTTTTTCTTCAAGAAAAACGCAATACAAGAAAATGTTTCCTAATTTTTTTTTTATTATGATTACTTTTGTGAAGTAGATACATGATATTGATAAAAAAACTTGCATGCTTTTACTTTTGAGTAATTTTTTCAAAGTTTAACTTAAAAAGCGTTAGTAGAAAGTTTTCACTTTGATTGTATTTCGAATTTAAAATTGTCATGTTAAAAATTAAGTTAATCTGTATTAATTGACAACTAGTATTACTTATTAGAATGTCATGTACATGATGTTCTTGTGAGAATAAGAATAAGTGAGAATAGAGAGTTTATTAAAATCTGTAACTCGACTTAAACTCTACTCCGCCATAGAGTGGCTAATGTATGATGATAGAGGCAAGGATTTCTTACTCGTCGCGAAGAGAGTTGGGAGTAGAATTTGGCATTTTAATAAACTCTCTAATGTAAAAGTTAAACTTAATTTAATAAAAATTAAAGGACATACAATGCTACAGTGACACTGTTATGTTTCACACCCCACACAATGACATTTTTTATTAAACGGTGTTAATTTGTTACACAATTCAAGTAAAATGATGCACAGCGTCCATTTCATCTCACATTATTTTTATCATAATTCTATTTGAAAATGAAGTTGTAAATAATTACATTTAAATTGTGAAGCTCAACGCCATTCAATGAAAAGTGTCAATGTTTGGTGTTTTCAGCATGGAGGCGATGTTACTTCCTTGAATTCTTTTCACATACGTAATAAAGGCCAATGCTGCATGCTGCATTCATGTTGTTTTAAATCAATGCATATTTTTGTCAGATTTCAACGCCACTTTAACTTATTGCGAACCACTTATTTTCTAGAGATTAATTTAGTTTGCTCTAGGAAATGGTCCTCAATTTTTTTTGTATAAGGGATTGGAGGGTACGAATCCGCCAGGGCCATGAATCAGCCACTCAGTTAAATTTAAATAACAACGGATTTATAGGTCACACGACAATTTTGTTCATTACATTTTTGTACCCTTGAAAATTCTGCACATCTTTTCTATGATCTCAAGTCAAAAGAAATAATGGGAAACACTTTTAAAATTAGTTTAATCTAATCTCTGTTTTGGAGGCCATAAGATAGTGAAATATGCTTTTTGGAGCGACAGGAAAAGTCAATTTGTGAGCCAATGCCTTCAGGTAGACTGTTGTGTGATACAAAATAATTTTCCCTATTTAATTCTGTACGAGATATATGCTTTATACATTTCCGTAGTTGAATTGTGACCTCAGTAAAAATTAACTTTTCACTGCAGTCGCAAAAAAGGATAGGTCGGGTAGGAATCAGCCAACCCGTCGGGTACAAATTACCGGTGTAGCTTAAATCATACAAGGAATATTCAAACTGTAGCGCCCATTTTTAATTTGTAAAAATTGTATAGTAAAATTCAATTAATTATTATTGACATTTGTAAACAAACCAAAATAAATTTAATTGATTATTTCCAACTTGAATTAATTTGAAAATATTTCCCCCAGCCAGTACGCGTACGAAGTCCTACTTACACTTTCATTAAAATTGAACTCAAAATGGCATTAATAGTTAGAGACATGGAAGCTAAGACAGTAGTATTTGTAATCACAAATAACCCGCCAACTTCCAAACCCATTGGTCTCAAGCATTTCAATCTTTTTTCAAAATATTTCCCATCCCGCCCATCGCCATTTCTGGCTAAGACTCTCAATAATTATACAACGTAAATTCAAGGACAATGTTCTGGAGAAGGGTCGTGAGAAAAAATAAGGCGGCGGCGAGATTTATAATATTGTGGTATTTTACCAATGTGAACATTGCCATGATGAAGCACACAAATGTCGTCAATTTTAGTGGCAACATGAACGAATTTTTTATACAATTGTTTAGCCGAATCGACATAATTTCAAATGATTCGTATATTTTAATTGATTCCATTTTTCCCGGTTCACCTTCACTTGCCAATTTTCTGTGAAAAATTAATGCACAAATCCATTGTTCAATTTTTGAGTGAATCCTTTGCCATATTATCGTACATGTACCTGAGAACGGTGAGCCAATAGTAGGCGCTCTTGACGTACAAGAAGACGACATAAATGTAGAAAAACATTGAAAATACAATGATGAGCCTTATATAGTATTCCCACAAGGCGCCAACATAATGAACGGTAAGGGAGTCTAAAAGCCGCCCTACTAACGCCATGAAATTCCGTGGGCGGCGCTTATTCCCCAGATACAAGATGACGAAAGCCACGCTGCAGAAAAAACGTCCACCGAATGAATAATTCGCACACACTGAAGGGCTCTTTTCTTCTCCTCATGAAATGACCCCTGACCTTCGAGGGTAGCAAAAAACGAGGGTGAATGTTGGCGGAGAGCTTTGTATTGAAATGAAGGAATTGATTAAAAGTTTGAGGGAGATAAGACTGCATTCACACTACAGTTTAAACCATGGTGTGACCATTAGTTTCCTGCTGAATCCTGCACAAAAAAATTATTTTCTGCAGGATCCTACAGGTCACCCCGGGTCACACCATAGTTTAAATTGTAGTGTGAATGCAGTCTAATGGCCCTGTTGGACGATAGAGAGGAGAACAGAGACACCGAAACATGGGCGCAGGACAAATAGTCCATTCATGATGGACACGGAAAGATTCTTCATAAATTCTTCATAAATATTGTGACCCTTATTTTAAATGGACATTAAGAGTCATATAATGAAGTTCCACATTGAGGGGAACATTGTGGTCAATATGACGCCCAATACAAGTCTAGAGAATCGTATTAGTTAGAATTAATTAATTAAATGTATGGTCTAATTACTTTTCTGGAGAACTGCCGACAATGGTGAGGACTCGCAATGCAATTCTTCGATGGAGATTACTGTACTCGACGGCGGCTGAGATGACAAGACCCCAATGAACATCATGCTCATCTCCTTCATGTAATTCATTGATATTCTCCAAAATAAATCCTAAAAATTCCTGACAGAAAATATTCGATTTCTTGTCAGGTGTTCTTGGTCACCCTCAATTTGCACACTTGATAAGTAGGAAGGCAACAAATTTGACAGATGTTTACCATGCATCCGTTCCCAAGATTGCAGGGTAGAAGGGTTGGGGCACTCGGGTACCAGTAACGTACGAAAAGTATAAACCGGAGGAACTAAATGATTTCCATGAGACAAATGAATTGGAAGACTCCAATGAAAACACAGGTAACGTATTTTTTAAAATAATTTTTATTCAATTAGTGAGTTGTACTAAAACTCATTCCCCTACATGACGATTTCCTGTGTTCTCCAAGATTCCCCACCGTTTTTTTCTTGGGTTGAAACGTCCACAGAGCATTTTTTAAGAAATCAGGGCTACGTACAAAGTTTCAAAAAGGGCATTTTTGAAACTTTGAGAGTTGAGGTTGCGCGATTTTTAATAGTTTTGATAAAATCCAATTGTGCCTTCCAAAAAAAGCAAACTTTGTAAATGGTAATTGCCTGATGATTACATGAGTATACGAGTCTTGCTTAGCTTTGTCAGTTGTTAGCATACTTTGTTGGTCTTTCCTTGCCTGGCGTTTAAAAAAATGCAAAAATGGGTTTTTTACTCCGAATATGTCAATATTCAATGGTCAGCACTCGACAACAATTAACATTTAAAGAGATCTCACATTTTTCACTTGAAAAATGTGAAATTTTTTGCCGTCTACTGCTGAGGCAAAAAACTAACGATAAAATTTTTTTTGAAAATGTTTTGCCCTTTTCGTTAAAAAATATCTTTTTTTGTGTCCCAAAATGTGACGATTTTAAGGAAGAATTTGCCCTTTCTAGAGTTTGTGGTACCCCGTTAAGTTTAAATGAAGGAGGATCCGTCACAAAGCATCACTCTCATGTTGTTACAAGAACGATTACCAAAATATGCATCAAAAAACCTAAATCCTACCGACAATCATTTTGAAAAGGGCACTTTTGGTCTATTTTACTAGGTACAGGTTCTGAGAGCTAGGTACATTGAAAAAGGGCTACGTACAAGTCATTTGTACCTAGTTAACATGTTAAAAAATGCTCTGAACGTCCATGGGTTGAATCGTCCGGGTTGAAACATCCGCGAATCTCGTCTCACCCATCAATCTGGTTATACTGGTAAACGAGCTTTAAAAACAGGGAGGTCAAATTGAGATAAAATCAACGCTTAATTCATGTAATGTTAAATTTTCAGCGGCCATGTCACATTGCCGCCTGCCCCAACCCTGGGGAAATTCGGAGAATACCGGGTAATGATGTGAAACGGCGGGTAATGCCGGGAAAAGAACAAAATGGCGAGAAATTGTGGCGAATGCAGCGGAATGGGTTTCGTACGATCCAAATTATTTTTCATTTAAAAGTACTCGTACTGCATATTTGACTAATTTCTTTCCATTTTTAATGTTACATAGGAAATGAACCAGACTTAGATTTAGTGAGAATAGAATCTGTCATACGTCCTCATGCGAAGGAATTTGATTGCAGTCAGGATATTTTGAAGTATGCACATTCACAGTCACCTTGAGAGATCTGAAGGGGATACAAGACACAATGGAGTCCAAAGAAGTAACGGCACTGGCTGAAAAGCACAAAACCAATGGAAAAAAGGAAGTTATCCGGTTTATACCACACTGGCCTACAGATGCAGTCTTGGATTTTTATGTGGCAAAGGCCACTAATGAAGAAACAAAGGCAGTCGGTGCACTCGAAACGTCCCTCATTCTACAAGGTCAAAATAATTTCAACATTGCTCTTGAAATTCAAGGCCAAAATGCGGATGTTATTTCCAAAATTTTATTTCCCATGCAAGTTGGCGGGAACCAGTGGTGTGTTTTGGTTGCTTTCGTGGAAGACAAAGAAATCCGTGGTAATCAATTGTAAATAATAATTCTCCCATTTGATCAGTGGAACAAATATTTTTTGACATGATTGTGAAATTTGATCTGACATCTTAGTGTACGATCCAAAGAACTCAGGACTCACTTTGACTCCTTCACAAACCATCAATGTTGGTGCCTTCCTTAATGAGGGCAAATGTTACGGAGCCACGACGGAGTGGAAATCATTAAGATTAAGTGGGCCCGTGCAATTTGATGCTGAAAATTGTGGTTAGAATTTTTTGAGCTTAAAATTCATGTTCTAGCTCTCTGGACTCTTCTGAATGTCCTTAATAATTAAGGATACGGCCTTTTCATTTCTTTGTGACATGACTTGCGCTGTTGATCGAAGAATTACCTTTGTTGGCAAAGCATGAAGCTTTTGAGTAACTTTTTGCACTGCCTTTTGTTGCCCTCGTTTGGACAGTGAGTCAAATACTTTTAACTGACCAGGAATTTTAGATGGGCCAATTTTTCTTGATGAGTCACGGCTTCTTTTACTTTTTATAATTTCTTGAGGTTGTATTGAAATGGAGATGTCAAACCAAGACTCAGGGACACTTACAGAGTGTTCCAACCAATTACGTTCTTTTGCATAAAATGTAACTTTATGTCTGTTGCATTGCTTCCATTTACGACAGTAATTTCCTTTGAATGCACTCAGTTTTCTTTTAATTACATTTTCTTGTTCTGGGAGTAGATCAAAATGAATATATTTCTTGCATTTTGTCAACATTTGTTCAAGTTGAATCCTGGGTTGCTTGGGATATTTGTGAATAATTCCGACCAATTCCTTGTACTGTACAATCTCAGTAACTCGGGAAATGTTCGTAATTGAGCCAGCATGCATATTTGAAGGTGGACAACGATGTCGGGACAATCTGAAAATTTATTATTTTAAGTGTATTTTTGTTGCTGTTGTTTCTATCATTTGAGCACATCCAAAAAATGAACTTACCGATTTCTTATTTATGGTGTCATCGTTCACCGTCATTTGGTTCAAGTCACTCGCATCACTGTCATCATTACAATCATAGTCAACATTGTGCATCTCTTCAAGACTCTCCATTCACAGCTGAAATTATTGTCCCAGCTTTTATCACCGAACTTTGACCTAAAAATAATTCCGTAATAAAATATTTAATTTCAACGCAAGCATTCTGCTTTGTACAATATTTTGCATAGCGTATTTTACTGCTGAAGGATAACAAGAAAATTGTCGACAAATAATCATTTTGAATCATTAAATTGAAGTTAATCAAACCACACTGCTGTTGCTTTTATTTCTGGAGGCTAAATTCTCTAACACTCGAGACATCAACAGAATTACCCTTAAATATATTCATCATTTTGATAATGGGCATACCTGTACCAATTGGTTTGGTTCTCTTCCATTTTATGATAACATTTTCTAGTTGTTATTTGCAATGGGCACTCAAAAGCGACGTCGTGTTGGCACCACCATTTTGTACTTCACAATTTGGTTAAAAAATTTGACAAAAATAAATTGTAGGTTTTGCAAAAAGTAACAATTTATGAAAATATAATTCGGAAAAAAGTCCGTCCATGTTTTAAATTACACAAGTTCGCGCGCCAAGGAATACTGCATGGCCCATTTTACTTCTTTTTCTCGACAATTATTAAAATTTAAAATAAAGATTTCTCTGAAAGCCGCAAAAACCCGCAGCTAAGTTTTGTACAAAAATCTTCCTTGGTTTGTGGTTTACGAAGCAGCATTGGCATTGAGCCTGTGTCGCGTGATGCTTAGTTGTTATTTTGATTGACAAATAGTTCCATATAAGTAAGTGCATTTTTAAAATTTCAGATTTTATTTTCTGGACAAGGCATTTTTCTAAAATCATATGAATTCAACTAAGTGAGCATTAGAAGCATAGAAGTCGGTTCCTGTTAATATTTACATTAAATTTGACACATGAATATCTAGACCAAAGGTGCTTTTTAAATGCAATGGCATCAGTGTGAGGAGGATTTCCTAGGTCCTTGGAGTACTTTGGACCCTCCCTACCTCTTTTGAAAAGTGGCACATCGAAAAATTCAAATGTTGTCCAGCCGGTCAACCCTGGGGCCAGCTGGTATTAGTAAGAATGTAAAAATTTTTAGTTCTTTTATTTATGTTATTTTATTTTAATCAATGAGATTTTATTCTAACTGCATGGATGAATTATATTTCATTAACATTGTAAAATTAATTGAGAAAATAAATTGTCCCATTCAGTTTATTACATCATTTTGTACATAATTTACAACATCTTTCATAAATGTTTTTTTTCTGGGGGGGGGGGGGGAGAATGTACCTTAATTAGAATAAAAAATAATTTTAAAAGGCAGATTGTGTTTCTTAATTGAAATGAATACAAATTATTCCATCGTCATTACTATTAATTGTTTGAGATTAATTTTGTGGTGTACGATTCATTCAATGTTTTAGCCGCTAATTTTTACGGCCCCCGCCTGATTTTGGCACGTGCCCTCCTCCTTTCCTTCGAGGACAACACAAAAAGAGCTACAGCAATTGGAATCTCCCTTTATGAAACAAGCGGCATTGTCCACCAAACATGTCTAGAAAATTTTAATTAATTTGTTTGATTAAAGTTTGACCAATTAAATTAAAATAAAAATTACCTCTTCAGGTAAAATCTCTTCCTCCGAGTTGATTAATGGCACGCCACCAAATACTGGTTCTGCATTAAGTATAGGCGGTTGATTAATTGTAGGGCCTTCGTTAATTATTGGCCCTTGATTAATTATGGGCGCTTGATTAATTATTGGTCCGCCATTTATAAGTCCTCCCCCGTAAAACCCGCCACCTCCGTAATAATCGCTACCTCCGTAAAATCCACCAAACCCTCCTGGATGTCGTCTATGTGCTAGGTGATGAGACAAATGTGTTTCTTGATTGCCATGTACTCTGCTCCCCGCATGTTGCCCGCCTTTGGCAATATTAACTTGAATTCCCCCGCCAATTTTATTGTGAATATTTGTTCCTGTATTGGCGCCAACTCTGCCTCCAATTTTAGTCCTCATAGTATTTCCAACTTTTCCCCGCATGGTAGCTCCAGCTTGAATTTTACCGCCAGTTCCCAGTCGCATACTTCCTCCAATTTTAGCGCCATTCCCGCCCCGAATTCCTCCATGAAATGTCGTTCTCGTGCCACCAGCTGGTCCAATGTGCTGTCTAGTTGCGTGCATGTTACTTCCTCTCATTCCGGTATGTAGCATACCGCCGCCATGCATTCCACCACGATGACCCCCATGTCCCCCTCCTCCTCCTCGGTGGCCATTAACAGTAATGAATAAAATGATAGCCCATATCAATTTCATTGTGAGAATCTAAAAATCAAAATGGCGACAACAATTAAAATAAATTACCTGTGTCAAAATAATAAAAGAATGCAAAAATTATACAAGTTGGTTTAAAAATAAAGTTTCTAATTAAGTAAATTCTTAAATATTTATACCTGATGATTACAAGATTCTGAGGTCAAATAAATTAATGAAATTTCAAGTCACATTTAAAAACTTTTATGATGGCTCTGGTAAGACTAGTGGGAAAAAATAATTTAGGATAACGGGCAAGTGGAAATCCCAGACAAGTTGAGAATTTTTTATCTCTAAAGTATCATAATGTTCTAACCAAGGGACTCGTCAATATTTTAGAAAGCGAGTCGTATTTTTAGAGTCAGGTATAAAAAAACAGGAACCCTTTTTTGGTGATGACAGACATGAAAAATGGTCAATGTGCAAAGGGTGCAAAGAATGTACAACTTTTACAAGCCGTAACCAGGAGGCCCACTTGTGTAGTTCATTTTACCTTGGGGCGATTTTGTCTCACCTGAGACCAATTTATTTAACTTTTATTTAAAGGTCTATATTTTATTTTGCAGATAAAATATTATTTAAATCCTTGATTGACAAGGACTTTTTTTCCGCGAAAAATAAAATGGTCCAAGTGAAATTTTGCTGGGAAGATTTCATTCAAGGCTTAATTGTGAATTTTGTATTTAAAATTTAAATATTTGAAATCTTTTATTTTTACTCATTCCCTTCTTTCCAATCACAATGATTTTATTAAAAAAATTAAATAATAGTTTGTCAATTTCAATTTATTTAAGTTAAAATATTATTATTTTGCACATAAGTTACATATTAAATGACGTCATGAATTTTTGTGAAAAGGGAAACAATTTTAAGGGGCATTCATACTATTAATTAAAATTGTATAAAGTGACCCGGCTTCCTCACAATTATTTTCGTGGGTTTCCTCCAAATGTTGGGTTGGTAATTTCCCCCACACCCGCCTGGTTTTGGCAAGTGCCCTCCTCCATCCCCTCGAGGAGGACACAAAAGGAGCTACAACAATTGGAATCTCCCTTTATGAAGCAGGAGGCATTGTCCACTATACAGGGAGTCTAAAAAATATTAATTAATTTATTAAATTAAATAATAATAATTTAGTTATTAAAGTTTTAACTATTTTGTCTCACATTTAATTCTTGGTCATTCAAAATCTCATCGTAGTTCTCCCCACCAAATGATGGTCCATCCCTCGCGATGACAGGCTCCTGATTAATTGTAGGGCCTTGATTAAAAATTGGTCCTTGATTTATGATTGGTCCTTGATTAATGATTGGTCCTTGATTTATTATAGGCCCTCCATTAATGATTGGCCCGCCAACTATGTACGGACTTGCAACTACAACTGGCCCGCCAATTATCCCGCCCCCATAAATTCCACCAAGTCCAACTCCAAAATCCACTTCTTCCACAATTCCTGTGACCGGATGTCGTCTGTGTCCTGGTCTGTAATGGTCATATTCATGATGGTGTGATCTCGGTTGGCCAATGACTTCCCCGCCTTGGGCAATATTATTTTGAATTCCGCCGCCAATTTTATTGTGAATATTTGTCACAGTTTTGTCATGAATCGAAATTCTGTTTCCTATTTTCTCCCGCGTGGTACTCTTAATTTTATTGTGCGTGGTGCCAACTTCATTTTGAGTTTTGCCGCCAATTTTGTGGTGCGTTTCAGCTCCAATTTTGTGGCGGACGCCGTCGTGACTGGCGACATTATGGCGAATTCCTCCGTTCGGGCCAGTTTTGATACCATTCGAATGGTGTGCATTGAATGATCCACCGTGTGGACCACCTGTCGTGCTACTTTTATGCCCGCCGTTGTGTCTTCCATTATTTTGAATACCGCCGCCATGCGAACCGCCATGATGTCCCCCATGTCCACCTTCTCCTTGGTGGCCTTTGGTTGTGTGAATAGTGGAAATGATGGTGAGTAAAACGACGGTCAACGTCAATTTCATCGTGTCAATCTAAAAATAAAGATGGCCGCAATTTAAATATAATTTCATGACGGAATGACTCAAAAATATCAAAATTATAATAAATATACAAAGGTTCAATATTGAGTCAATACATGTATAAAAAAGAATATGGGTCAAAGTTGAAAGAAAATTACCTCAACTCACGACTCTGACGGCAATAATTTTGGCACAAATTAATAAATTTGAGTGTCACAGTAAAACTATTAAAATTTTATTAAAGTATTCCCAACAAAAACAAGCAAGTCTTTCGGAAAATGGACTATTTAATTTAATTCTCGTAAAATGAATAAATTGAACAAATTATGGAGCCCTCAATTAGGTTTAGTTCTCCTTTCACTAATTTGGCTGTAGTGAGAAACCAAAGTTTTAAAGACGGAACTAAATTAAAAATATTTAAAAATAAAATATTCCCTGACCCTCCCCATCAGGCACAAAAATATTTGTTAGAAAGTAATTAAATGCCCAAGCTCCTTCCTGCCTGTAGAAATTGTAATCCTTAAAAAGGGCCATGAATTTGAATCGATTTCATGTCATGAAATGCCCACATGCTCACACAAAATTAACAATTCGACTAGCCTTAATTTATTTAATCTGAGGCTTATTTTATTTTAGTAAATATTTAAAATATTACATGCGAATTGATTAACCATTAATGACAGTCAATTTAATATTTCTGTTAATTAACAAAACTCACCTACCCTCTGGCCCCGGACTAAAGTCGTGGATTTATTAATTATTGACAAAAAGGAAAGGATTATTTTTATTATAAATTATGTACAGGGTCATACATAACATCTTGCACCCCCCCCCCTGCAGCCTAAAGTACAAATGGTAGAAAAAATTCAAAAATACAGTTTTGTAGAGCTTTCAATTCTACATCCTAGCGCCCCTACTTTCATTGACCCAGGTCAAATGGTGTAGAGTTAAATTCAAACTTTCGTGGTTTTTTTAAAGAAGAAGTTTTCAAAATTATTTTTTTTGAAGACAACAAATGATTTGATTAACTTTCAAGATAGCCATCTGAAAGAGCATTTAATTTTGCACAAGTCATGTCAATTCGGAAAATAAAAA
>JAQIVZ010003527.1:0-13590 GCA_034700945.1 Arrhopalites spinosus
ACCCAAATAGTTTGTCTCCGCCTCCTCAAATTTCTACCCCTACCATACTTCCGTTTAAAGAGGTGACTCTCGTCAACATCAACAACGTCATCCCCTCCTCCAATTTGCTCCTGGTCGTGACCTTGTTGGATTTCACAGATCTCCCAGCAAAAACTGTAGAAATCCACTGCAGTGTGCATGCACACATCGGCTTCTTCTACTGCTCTACTTACTTTTGTGCCAGAGATCCAGCAAAGTAAGAGGAGCAGCACTTTGTCAAGTGGTAATTTTGTCCTCTCAAACCAAGTATTTTGGAGAGGGGATACCCTAAACTTGCCACAAGGGTTACAGACCCACCGGAAGCCCAAGTTGCGTCCCGGCTCACTCAGTCGCCGCATGACCTGCTGACATCTTCGACAGACCATCTGATGAGGAATTACGTCGACAAGCATAAAGAATTCCATCGCCATATTCTCATCAGGTATAAGTCGTCCCAGCTGAAAGCAGGACATGCGGCGAGCTGTCTGCAAATAATGGAGAAGTGCCGCCATGACTTTCGACCCACACGCACAATTTTTTATATTTATGTATTATGTCTATATATAGTATATACAGCATAAACACAAATACAACAAATCACCCAAGTCAAAATATGCTTTGAAAAAAGTTGTCAACTTGAGAGTGTAAAAAGAAATGATGGCAAAAATGATTATTTCCTTGGAGGTAGGGGTGACGAATCACAATGTTTTTTAAGTACCCATTCTTTACCTTTGTACTAAAAAATAGATCATTTTAAGGGATTAATGAGTCATGTTAACGACTCATAGAAAGGGATTGATTCATTCAAGTCGTTCAAAGGTACAATAATAGTATAATTCCTTTGGATAATATTTCTCCACCCTTTGAAATTAAACTGAACATTTTCTCAGTTTACTCATTTTTTGGTCATATCACAAATTGTCCCCGTCACTACAAGGCACATTACTGTATCTGGGTCTGTTTTTTGAAGTTAATTTACATCCAAATTGTAATTTTCAATATTTTCCAAAACTCGAGTCACTTGAGGATGGGCCCCAGAAGGACAAACAAAAGTGGCAAGAGGTGAGTAATGATTTTAATTTTTCATCCAAAAAGTTAATTAATTAACCTACAACTCCACTTTTTAGATTACAAATGAAAATTATTCCTCACTCTTTTTTGTTTTCAGCCACCCAAAAATATTCAAGTGTAGGGGAACTGCAAAGAAAATGTCAAGGGAAGAAGAACAAGAGAATAGAGAAAGAAGAGGACGTGAAGAAGAAGATTTGAGAAGGTGGGAGGAGCGAGAAGAAAGGTCAATTCTTGAGGAAAGAAGACGATGACAAGAAATGAAGCAGAGTAGGGCCCGAGAAATGGAACCGGAGAGAGAGAGGAGCGTGTCCACGAAGAAGAAGAGACGGGTGGAACCAGAAGGGACAGGGGACGAGGACCAAGTCTTATCCCATGGTGTCACTCTGTCCATTTGGTGTACTTTATGCCGAATGGAGTTTTCGTCTTCTTCTGCTAAATTTTCGCATATGCAAAAGGTCCATTGGCAGGAGACTCGTGACATTCGATGTTAAGAATGTCCACGGTCATTTTTAAGTGTCGGCTCCAAGAATCGGCACGAGAAGAATAATGTGTGTGGTGGATTTACTGTTATTTTGCCCGATTAAATTTTAAAATCATTTATAAAATTGATAAAATTCATTCATAAAATTTGCAAGCATGAAATACACGGGCACCAAATACATAGGCATGAAATACATGGGCACCAAATACATAGGCACTAAACACATTGGCATTATATACATAGGTACCACATACATTGGCACCAAAGACCAATAGTCCCAGGATCTGCACTCTAACCGGTCATTGCTCTGGTCGAGTCCAGAATTTAAAATTAGTTAATTTATGTTTTGACTTTCATATGATTCAATTGTCTTGTCTGACGTAGAATGGTCAAAATTATATACGTTCATCAAGGTTCAGTCTTTGAACCTCACAACCAGATAACTTTACTTAAATGCATTGAAATTATTCATTTTTGAATAAAGATTAAATTGTTATTATAATTCACAGGTGCCCTAAACTACATTTCTTTTGAAATTCAATGGTCAGAAATATATTTAACAAAAATTTCTATATCTTCCTCTTCAGTTGGTTGTAGTTTGAATTAAATTCATTTGGCCATTTTCGTAAAAAAAATATTTAATATTTTTTACAAAAACGGTGTTTTTCCAGATTTTCCCACGGTATGGGCTCCAACTTTTTTTGTATGACACCGATTGACTTGATATTGAACAGAATGTCGGAGAACATGTAAGTGAACATTTCTAGTGGTACGGAGCCCGGAGCAAAGGGAACTAGTGACTTTTCATTCTTAGTGGAAACACTTTGACGCGCATGTCAAGTCGCTCAGTGCCCATTTGAAGGGCAGGACTTTGTTGAGAGTTGGTTTGTTTGAAACCCAGTGAGAGTCCAAGCGGACAATAGGGGGTAGCCATGGACATATTCAAAATATTTTTTCTAACAGTACAACGATTGTCAAGAGATTCAACGTCATTCAGCCTCTATTCCAAAGAAAATGATTCAGTTAATCTACCCCAAAAATCTCACAAAGGGCGTTTCAGTCCAGTGCGACTTTGACATGGACGGAGGTCACTGGACCGTCATTCAAACGAGAAGTTCTGGCCCCCACGAAAAATTTCTGAGAAATTGTACCGAGTATGAAAACGGGTTTGGAAATGAAGAAAAAAATTTTTGGTTGGGTCTCTCCAATGTCCATGCCCTGACCTTTGGGCGGGGTCAAATGTTGAGGGTGGAAATAACAGACTGGAAAAAATGGTCCGCATATGCTGAGTACAGTGCCTTTGCTGTACCAGGACCCTTGAGTATGTACACTTTGACTGTTGGGGGGGGGGAGTAAAATGGGACTAGAGCTCTGGACGGGACGGTACGGAATTTGGTCTGTTCCATTCCGTACCGAATCCCGACACTCTTTGTCTTAGCGCTTATCCCGTTCCGATTCCGGCGGAACGGGTCGGAACGGAACCGGGATATCCCGAAACCAAAAAAAGTACCAAAAAGTACTTTTTCTCTTAAAACATCTATAGAAACAGGCGTAACCATGGGTAATTTCAGCATTCCATTTGTTTAAGAGATAAAAGAAACCTTGACAAAATTAAATTACAGTTAAAATTACCCATGGTTACGCCCGTTTCTGTAAAGATTTTGCAAAAATGGCCTTTTTACGTATTTTTTGGGCTTCCAGATATTCCGTTCCGTTCCGTGGGAATTCGGAACGGGATAACGTATGAGGGGAGATATGGAACTATGAGGCGTGGTTGATGCAAAAATTTATGAGGCTTCGTTGCTGCATTTAATACCGACCCGTTCCGTCCCGTTCAGATGCGGGTGAAACGGGACGGGACGCGTCCCGTCCGGGTCTATTTCATAATAAACATACACAGTTTCCATGGTGACACCATGGAAACGACCCTTTTTGGATCTGGACGGTTTCGTCCCGTCCCGATCGAGTCCGAAAATCACTATTTATTTAAATTGTTTCCAAGTGGTGATGATTTGAAAATTATGTTTAAAAGGAAAAAGTAATATTTAAAAAAGAAGGAAATAATAACAAGTATTCATTAAAATATTATGAAAAACATGAATACTGGATCAGCTAAATGACAACATTATTTATCATTACATTCATCCATATTTTTTAATTGGCTGTGTAATGATTAAAATTTCGTTAAATCTGAAGGAAGGAAGGGGTGCTCATGTGGCGTGACGGCGCTGCAGATAGTCTGCCTTGCTTTAAAGAGAATCTGAATATAGGATATTTAAAATATCATATTTTACATTTAGGCAAAAATTATAATAGGATAACGCTGGCCTCGAAGCAATATGACCTATCAGCAGGTTCTTTTTCCTGCTGATAGACTACTTCGCCTCGAGGCCAGCGATAATTTACAATTAGGAAAAAATGATAATAAGACATTTTGTTTGAAAGGCAACTCGTTCATTGAAGGCCAGCGATATGTTCATTTCATTAGTTCCATCGAAAATGAAAGGATGAAAAAGAAAGGCATGAAATTAAATACGATTGATATTTGCAAATAATTTTTAACGGGTACAGCAACTAAAAGGTTTTTTGGGTGTGAAATAATAATTATTAACAAATAATATTTCTTCCCCTTGGCAGAAATTTTCAAACCACCACCACTTGGAAACAATTTAAAATAAATAATGATTTTCGGACTCGATCGGGACGGGACAAAACCGTCCAGATCCAAAAAGGGTCGTTTCCATGGTGCCACCATGGAAACAGTGTATGTTTAGTATGAAATCGACCCGGACGGGACGGTCCCGTCCCGTCCCGTTTCACCCGCATCTGAACGGGACGGAACGGGTCGGTATTAAATATGAGGCGTGGTTGATTATGAGGGGGGATTGGCACAAAATATCCGTTCCGATCCATTCCGATCGGATCCGGACGGGACGGAACGCGTCCCGTCCAGGTCCGATTTTGTACATGGGTACATAAGTATTTTTCTATGTCACCATGATTACTTGTTATATTTTGTTGGAATGGGACGATCCCATTTTTATGAGGCTTCGTTGCTGCATTTAATTATGAGGCGTAGTTGATGCAAAAATTACAGTCCCGTCCCGGTTCACTCGGGTCGGACCGGAACGGGCCCGTCCAGGTCCAGGTCTGAATTGTGACGAAAATACAAAGTTTTCATGGTGTTATCATGGAAACGATATAATGTTCACTTGTGATCCGGCCGACACGGGACGGGCCCGTCCAGGTCCCAAAATTTACAAGAATTGGTTTTTGTGTAATAATTAGGCTCTTACTTTTAACTTTTTATTTTTTGTGCAAAATTAGATGTTTACATCATATGCCATAATGATTACAATTAACAGGAGATTCACACGTTAACTGTCACGATTTTTATATTAAATTCACAAACCAGTTTTTATTTACTTCAATATTTTATCCATCTTTATCCACTTTATCCATCGTCTATTAGCAACAAAACGTATCAAAAACTCTAGAACTATGAATCATTTTGATACAAATTAGACACTCGTTTAAAAGCCTCAATAAACAGATCATATCCAAACATATTGGAATTTTGAAGGGGGTTTACTGAATCAATGGCAACAACTTCTTCCTCGGTAAAACATGAATCCGCCATAGAATCACTGAAAATTGGTTCGTCAAGAATATCAAGTTGATTAATATCATTTAAAAGCAAATCGTCCTTCTGTAGGTCAGCCTACAAACAATTGTAAAAAAAACTTAGCGTGAAATTGAACAACCGTTATCATAGAATAAAGTCTCCGGGGACCCGGCCAGAAAAGTGCACACCGGGCCAGATCACTGCCTTGATTTGATTTCGGGTTTGGCCGGGACCCGGCGGGGTTTGTATTGACCCAGATTAGACCCCGCCGGGACCTGGACGGGATTTCTGACCGGGGAATAAAGACTTTAAAATTCCCCCATAAACCACGCCTCATAATTTCGGCTGTCCCGTCCCGACGGGACGGGATGGGATATCCCGATCCCGTTCGGAGCACTGGGGAGAGCATTATTCAAGTTTTCTATGGGAATTGATTTGAATTTGTGTTTTAATTTAAAATCCATTTCGTTTGCGAATTCATTCATTCTCATTTTCAATTTTTTGAGCATGCGCGCATGGAGTGCTAGATTTTCCTTTTGGCCCCCTGGTTTCAAGAACCAAGAGAAAAGATCCAGCGCCTTGACAGTTTTCACTGTAATTTAATTTGAAAAGTATTAATTTTACTTGTAATTTTTTGTCTTGAAAAGTACAAATTTTAAATAAAATAAATTGAATTTCATTTGTGGCCATCAATGATCACAATTAATATTGCCCCCCTCCCCCATTTGACTGAGTGGACCTATTGAGATTTTGTGGTGACAATTTTAGTTGAAAACACGACGGAGAATGAAGGACAAACAAAGAAGAACAGACAGGCATGAAAAGTTGACCTGGGTCACGGTACTCGAGCTACACTCGCAAATGTCGGCAGTGTTGCAGAGATCAGTGAGGCAATAGCATTTTTCGGTGGTTCGGACTTCAGAGCTTTTTTTATCAAAAGTGCACTCATTCTTCGTCTTCAGTCCACATCCCTTTTTATCCGAACTCTTCAAGGACAAAAGAACAATTGAATATTTTAACAGAAACAGAAATCCTTGAATGAACGCTCATTCTTTTTTTACCTTTCTTGCGCTCCCATAGTCAATCACCGTCTCTGTCAGACAAACTTGACCTGATGGACATTTAATTGTTGACAAGCTAGACCCACTGTCTTTAAAGTGACAGGTGAGGATTCCTAAACAGAAGTTTTTAAATTTATTGACCTCATGACCTCCAACTTTTAATTCCAAATTGTCTAGTCACCTGATGTGTTGTAGTTGGCCTCAGAAGTGAAGGGTTTTTCATGGGACGCTGGTTTTAATGCATTGACGACGAAAACGACGTACAAGATAACAAAAATTATGAGGATGAGTATGGTCACGGCCCCACATACACACCACGTGATGAAGCAACATTTTCTACTGAAACCGCAATATTTTTTGGGAGATGCCGGTCCTCCCGGTGGGGGCGCACCTTGCTCTCCTGATGGCGGTTATCCGTAGCCTGGTGGGTATTGTTGTTGACCAGGTTGGGGCTAAATTTTGAATTATATTTAACTTTTATATATTGCCGCCAATAATTTTTAAAAAACCTGCTGATAGTAAGACTGCTGTTGATAAGATGGCGAATTATCTGCCGTTTGTGATTGATCTACTGTGGCCATTTTTAATTTTAATTAGTTTAGTTCACCTTAATTCTTTTGTAATTAAATCAATTATATTTATTTTGATAAAAATTGGCTACAGCTGCGACTTGTTCGTGTAGCTCCCTCTCGGGAAAATTGGAACAAACAAATTGTGAGTGTGACCAAACATTCAAAGCATTTCTATAGTGATTAATTAAATTTTATTGGAGAGTATTTTTGGGTGCGGCTATTTTATAGACGAGTGCGACTAAAGTATAGCAAAGTGCGGCTAAATTATGAACCCGGCGGCTAAAATATATGTGTAGCGTCTAATTCTACAGGTTCTATCAAATTCATAGACGGAGCGGCTAAAATATAATCACAGCGGCTAATTTGTAGTTCCAGCGGCTAAAATATAAAGCCGTCGGCTAAATTATTGAGGGTGCGGCTAATTTATTATACCATTGCATTGTGCATGTGACCTAACATGGACGACATGTATTGAAAGAATCAAAAATTCACTATAGCCACTTTATTTCCCTCAAAAAAGTTGCCAGAACTCTTAAATGGTAGGTGTCGCAGGTTGACCTGTTGCCCAGGACAGGCATCCAAAGTTAATTATTTTACATGTAAAATACATATCGCTGGCTTGGATGCAAAATTGAACAACTGATTTTCCCCCCTGACGCAGCATCAATGCGCCACCTCTACATAAGCTTCCGAGTATGCTGCTTCTGGGGAGAAAATCGGTCGTTCAATTTTGCCTGCAAGCCAGCGATATATGGCAGGTAGTTTTCAAGTTATGGCTAGAAAATTATGTTTCTGTCCTAAAATTTTGAAACTTTTTGGAAAGGTGCTCCTTGACCTGCTGGTCAAAGTTTATACTACGGTCAAACTGAAATTTGAAATTTTGTGACCTCCAGAGGTCAACTTTAGTTCTGTCAAGTAACGACCTGTTGTTGCGTCATTGCATGCATCGATTGAGATTTCTGGCTACTTTTTGAGGGTAGGCTAGGAAGCCGACCATATTTGTGCGGTGGCTGGGCACCCAAATTGGGTCGGTGGCGGCGGTTGAATATTTTTGGCGCCAATTTTAAATTTTGTACTCTGAGATTAGTAAAGCTTTTCAAGTATGGCACGGATGGCAGAAAATTTGGGAACGTCAAAATTCTAAATATGAAAACGAAGTATCAAATTGGTCTAACACCGAATAATTTAGCATAATTCTGACACCGAAATTGACATTTTATGTAACAAAACGAAGAAATTTCTTAACTTACGGCTAGCCGTAAGTTTTGCCAGCGGCGGCGGCTAAAATTTTTAAAAAATCTCAGCCGGCGGCGGTTCTTAGTCTATTTGAGGGGAATAAAGTGGATATAGTGAATTTTTGATTCTTTCAATACATGTCGTCCATGTTAGGTCACATGTACAATGCAATGGTAAAATAAATTTGCCGCACCCTCAATATTTTAGCCGACGGCTTTATATTTTAGCCGCTGGAACTACAAATTAGCCGCTATGGTTATATTTTAGAAGCTCCGTCTATGAATTTGATGGAACCTGTAGAATTAGACACTACACATATATTTTAGCCGCCGGGTTCCTAATTTAGCCGCACTCGTCTATAAAATAGCCTCATGAATATATTTTTCCCAATTTTATTTAATTAAAATGAGTGGATACTGTCCCATCAATAATTAAAAATATTTAAATGTCAACCACATTACAGTCCCGCCACTGTAAGCTCGGTCTTTAACCATTTAAATGATGTAGCCAAAAAATGTCCGCCAGGGAGCTGCGGCCGCAGCCCTCAAAGCAAGTTTTCAATAAATCGGGTTTAATTATTTTTTTGAAAAAATGCAAATGCAAATTTTTGACATTGCAAAAATGCATTGTCAATTTTCTTCGTTTGATTTATCATTATTGTTATCAACCCATGCAAAAAACCCGATTTTTTGAAAATTTGCCTGGACGGACATAACGAACGCCACTTTAGAAAAGAGTATTTTTTTTCCTACTTCATTTAAATTCTTAAAGACCGAGCTTACAGTGGCGGGACTGTAAATAAAATGTACAACATTTTTGTAATTTTAATGTAGGGTCATACGGGGCGAAAAGTTTTAAAAGTGACCAAGTTTGAAGCTCAATAATTGAGCTTCAAATAAAAGAGCAAAATTATTTTGCTCTTTTTTGGAAAGAATAAATGCTTGGCCCTCATTTTTGGCCCGCGTCGCCACTGAACGAATAAAAGCGGGAAATAATCAATTTAAATTTTTTAGAGTAGATTTACTAACATGTCAATTTATGTTAGCTAATAATTTGTATTTATTTTCATGTAGGACATTTATTATGATGTACCTAGTTCAGTTATTGGTTCACTATAAATATTATGTATATTGAATTTTTAAGTATCAAATTATTTTACACTGATTCAAACCATAGTTCGTTGTCGAATTGGCGGAAATGTTTTACAAACAGGTTTAATTGAAAAATAATGTGCTTGATTCATGAATTTGTGACACTGGTTATCAATTATATTTTGAGACACGCGACACATCAAAAGAATTACTTCCTATTTGCATAAATTGTAGGAAATTCAATAGGCTTGTAAATGGAGTTTTCGTTTTAAAAGTAGTGGAGGGCGGGCAAATCTTCTTGAATGTCTTTTGGAGAGGAAGGAGAAAGGAGCGAAGGAGCCATCCAAAACTCCAAGTCACGTAAAATAGAATATAGATGACGTGTTATGTCAATAAATATTTAATTTTATTTATCAAAATCTCACCACGTTGAAGGAGTCACGTGACTTGGGTACTCATGGCAATTTCTGATGAAAAGTTTTGGATGGCTCCTTCCTCCTTCCTCTCCAAAAGGCATTCCAGAAAATTTGCCAGCCCCCCACTACTTTTACAACAAAACAGCCATTGAAAAGCCCACTGAATTTCCTACAATTTATGCAAATAGGAAGTAATTCTTTTGATGTGGCACGTGTCTCAAAATATAATTGAGAGCCGTGTCACAAATTCATATATGAATTTGATTTATAAATCAAGTTAAAAGCACATTATTTTGGAATTAAACCTGTTTTTAAAACTCTTCCGTCAATTCGACAACGAACTATAGTTTGAATTAGTCAAGTACAATTTGGGTCACCATTTCCCATTTTAAAGTCACCGTGGTGAGACGCTTTGCCTCAAAACGGAAATGTCGTAAATTCGTGCGCAGACATACACATGTTTATTGGGAATTAGTACCACAAAATTGGGCTAGATAAGATATTTAAAAATAACTCCCGATTGTTGACACTAATGAAATGGTCACCCTACTCCTGACTCACCAGCTAAATTTAATTGTAACTAGAAAATGTGTCTCTCGAATTTAGTTTCACAAAGAATTTAGCCTAGAAGAATTTAATTGGCTCATAAGTTTGAAAAATCATTTTAAATGGGTATGACCACTAAACTCGTCATTTTATTGTTTTTACTTGTTCTACCCCTGGGTTAAGGTCATTATGAGGTCACAAATTCTATTCACGCAAAATTTTCTTTTGAAAAAGTGGCGGGAATGTTGGGGAAAGTTTCCATCGTCATTCACAGCCAAGTTCCCCTCCCCCATGGGATTTTGAAGCAATTCCATTCGATCGAGACTCCCATCCTCACCTGCCTGAACCACCTCAAATACTCTCATCCCATTGAGCGACACTTGGCCAACATGACAAAGGTCGCGAGGTATCTAGATGGCTCAACTGTCCACCTCCTCTTTGACCCCTTCCAAGATGAATCGAGTGAAATGATAGGGGATTTTATGGGGCAAATCTGGGGCCAATTGAATGTTCTCCAGGATGTCATAATTTCATTTAATGGAAAAAATGGAGTATCGGTCAATGCTGACGTGACATGTTTCGCCCCTGTTAATGTTTTCGTGGCCACCATGGACTTTACTAATTTGGAACTACAAAGCGTAGACATTCTCCTGTCCACTCTTGTCAATTCTGAAACAACTCCACGGGCTACTAGACTAAAAAATGAGTGGGACAATATTCAATCCCTATCAGATTTAAAACTTCTTGTCTTGAAGGAACGAAAGCAGTTCCATCTCAGAGATTTGTACGTCCAAAAACCATTCATGCCCACCCATGAAGGTGACCGACTTGGGGATTGGACTGCGCGGGACATAAGAAAAGGCAAAATTGTTGATAGCGACATTTTTGTTAAACTGAATTGGGAGATTTGGTCACATTTAAATATTTCCATTCAATTAGTCCCAGACCAGCCGCGCCATAAAAATAAAATTTGTGGTAGTGCCATTACACTATGTTTTAATTGTATGAACTTTGAAACTACTAAAGATTCGGATATCTTGAGGATCAATCAGGACCATGGCTTCGCCATTATTTGCCCCGCTCACTCCACCAGTCAATCGCCCCTCACCTCTCTCCTCACCCCCTACACGCCCCTCTCGTGGCACTTTCTTCTCACTTCAATTTTGGCGGCTGTGCTGCTCTCTTTCGTTGGGCTCCGAGAGAATTTTTCATGGATTGTCCTTTACATTCTGGCCCCCCTCCTTCTTTGGACCCCTTTGGAGGGGAGAAGGCGCTGGTGGTTTTGCCCGTTTTGGATGTTGGCGGCGTTTTTTTTTGGCCCAATTCTATGTGGGAGAGTTGCAGAGTAATTTGGTCATCCCTGGCGTCCATGAAGTGGACTATACGGTCAATGACCTCATCCGACAAGGTTATAAATTTGGCTCGTTGAACGTAGAGTATTATTTGGCCAAGTTGAAATGGTTTGAGAATGAGAAGAAGGAGGGCCTCGTTGCTGAGCTTTTGTCGCATTGGTCAAATGAAACGGAAGTCACCGGTAAAATTGGTATACTCTGGCTTCAGGAACACAGAGAGCTTGCCAAAATTTGGTTTTCCATGATGGCGGATCAAAGTTATCAAATTTTACAAGAAAATATTTGGCTCATGCCCTATACTTATGCATTGTCACAACCCAACGTGGACATTCTATTGGATGGCGTGACCTCTTTTGTCGAAAGTGGGAGGCAACAATTTTGGAATGACATGTCGGAGTGGATCATTTCTATTAATAAGCATGAATTTTTCTTAACGCCACCCTTCCTCTGGGACCGAATTTATGAGATGGAAAAAATGATGGCGAATGTGTGGAAAGAGGGCACGTTTGATAATTCCCTCCTCTTCTCCTCCCCCTACATTCTCCTTATTGGCTGTGGCCTTTCCTCGGGTGTATGCATAATTGAAATTCTGCTCAGGGTTGCTAAATTGATCTTCGAGGTGACATATTTGGATGAGGTCACTCAAGTTAATCACAGTATTTAGTACACATTTTTAAATGCATTTGATTGTGGTCAAACTAATTATTAATTGGCATTAAGTAAGAAGACTGAAGACAACTGACTTATTTTGTACGTGGTGGACAACACAAATGTCAAAAGTAGGGAGAGTGGAGGACCATTTCTGTCATTGATCTTTTTATTTTACAATGAACAGAAAATTTGGTGTAGTAATGTCAAGTCTAAGGTCACTGATCACCATTTGCAAGAATTAATTGAGGGAGAGAAAAATTACTGAACCAATTAATTTTTTTCTAGTGATAGTGTATATGGCGAAAATTGCAAAATATGTATGTGCGCATTTGGCGGCAGTGCACATACGTTATTTTGCATTTAAGCATTTTCGCATTTAGGTTATTTTGCATGTCAAAGATTTTGCACACTGGTCATTTTGCTGAAGGCCAGCGATATGGTAGTTAATTTTAATGCATAATTATAGGTATATATTCTATTTATTTTAATTTGATCTGAAATTACTTGATCATGTCAAATATGAATGTGTTACCTAATTGTTAAATATTTAAATATCAAATGGAAAATAAAATAATCAGTACTCAATTTCATTTACTAAATTCCCCGTCAAAGCCCTTGTCCACGTGGGTACTCGAGAAAATTTGAAAACGGAAAAGTGACAATATAAATTTGAAATGACCCTCCTCCCCGTTTTTGGACTCTCTCAGCCATTCAAGAAAAACTGGGTAGGTTAAATTACTTTGAAATGAAACAAGGCCCGTACAGCAGTGTACGATTAGAGGAAGCGGAGCCATCAAATATTTTTGGGGTATTTAGGAATGCATGCTACTCAATTGGGAGTTGATTCGAGTCATATCGTGGGACAAAAAGGGTCACGACAGCACAAGGCAGGCCACGCCGCACAGTGGCCAAATATTGTTATCTGTCAAAAGTCATGAGTTTTGACTGAAAACAGACTTCCCGGACGAACATTTCCCACACAATCTTGGCGAAAAAAGGCCAAATTCCTGTTGACTTTTCCACCAGAAAAACATAACCCCATAATTTTTCAAATCGATTTAAAGATCTCATGCAGAAAAATTCCACAGGGCAGCTATAATTTGGGTATTATTTTCAAAAGAGGGGGCATCCTCCCACAGCAGAAAAAAATACGAAAAGGTCATCTGGCAGGAAAAATACACATGAACCATCTTGTGGGAAGGGTGGTGACTACTGGAACTCTGAGTGTGAAGTGAGTCAATTTAATCTAAAGAAGCTTGGGTTTATTAATTAAATACATAACCTTTTCTCAAGAGTATTGTATTTAAATAGTTATATCATTTAAAATAATTGTTTTTTGTTCTACATTTTTAGGCATTCATTTTGAACCTTTTGGACTGAACGAGAGAACTTGCACTCTAAGAATTGGATGGGTGGGGAGGTGTAGTTTTTACTCTTTATCGAGGGGCGGGTGGTTACACCTAAGAAGAG
>JAQIVZ010003528.1:0-13588 GCA_034700945.1 Arrhopalites spinosus
CACCAAAAAGGGTACAATTGGAGGCTACCTTGAATTGATCTTGCCCTACCAACTCCCCTATTTATAACAAAAACTTTCATTAACTACATGGGCACCAACTACATGTAGGTCCCAGGATCTGCAATCCAACCTACTGAACCAATATTTGTAATGGGTTTAAAATTACCGGCCATTTACAGCTCGTAAATTACAGCTCGTCCTCATGATATGACGTACATTTCACAATAATTCAAAACAATTAAATTAAATTGATGTGACAAGTCTCAACATCAAGGGCTACGGGGTCACTTACTCTGTCCATAGCCAACAATTATCCTCCGCCCATTTCATCCAATTTCTCCAATGTCCGCCCACCGGCTCAAAATAGTGGCCAAAAGGGTTCTCGCTCTCCATGCAGAATTCCCCAGATAAAATTTCCATTTGGTGAAATGACAAGAATATGAAAAATAATTTATATTTTTACTTAACCAAATAATTCACAATTTTCAAGGAATCTGACTAGACTTGACATTGTCAAGTTGAAAATATTGGCTCACGTGAAATTTAATTATTAAAATTAAGTTAAATAACTTAAAGGACTTGCCATGATATTCCCATTATCGATTCGACAAGTCCACATTTACATTCCTAATTACATTGTACTTTTCGAATCATTGAAGAATTCAGAAAATTTGTTTTATTTTTGTACAAAGTACACAATTCGACAGGATTATCAGTTTTTCCAAGAAACTGGAGAGTCCAGGACCTGGACTCCAGGTTGCAGGTGGAATTCCAAAGATTATAAATTCAAACAAAAGGAGGAATTGATAAAGTCTTCCTAAAATTAATTTCCCAAAATCCTACTTCAAAGAACCCTCTAAAGGTCTTACGCAGGGGTCAATTGAAGGTGCTTGAAGTAGTAACAAAATGATTGGTCGTACCCAACCACACACTCCATCAAATGTGACAAGAATGATGCATGACCCCCTCCTTGAAAATTGTTGAGCATGATAATAAATAATGGAACACAAAATAAAAAATGCAGCCTAAATTACACAACATTTTTCCAAACTCTTATCACCATGAGTTTAACTTTATCTGTCCCTCAAGTGTTTTGAAAATTGAAATTATTTATATTTACTCTCAATTATCTCTTTTTCTCATGTCCAGCCATTTATCCACATCAAGGTTAGTCAAGTTAAAGCATTTCATTTCTAGCACCTGTCCCCCTTCTTTTGCTTGTCCCTGCACTGCAAGGAAATTTGAAAATATTCCAGCCACCATTTGAACAGCAAAATGGCCACCGTTATTGAAAAGACAGAGCAGGAGGCATTGATTAAGGTTAATTTTAAAGACTTTTATAAATAATTAATTCAAATGTGAAGATCACTCGATTCATTTTTAATCTCAATAGTTTCGAGAACGAATTGCTGACCTCCTCGTCAATTTTAATTGGTACAGGTCACATGACATTTGGCTTTTAAGATGGCTCCGAGGTTAGTTACTTTCATTACATGCACAAATTATATTTTGAGAAAATATTTCATAAATTCCTTTCTTTTTAAGCGCGGGAACTAAATTTAGAAAAATCGGAGGAGATGCTTCGCAAGGTAATTAAGTAAATAATGATTAAAATGTTAATTATTAATTAATTAATATTTTTGCCAAAGTTCTTGGAATGGAGGAAAGCAGAGGACTTTGACAATGTCATGAGCTGGAAAGCCCCCGAGTACGTCGAAAAAGAGTTTCCAGTTCAAGTCTGTGGTTTTGATAAAGAAGGATGCGTTGGTCAGTTTAAATTTTAATTAGGTAATTAGAAAAAATGGTGGAAAAATTTTAAAATCTTTCATTTTAGTGTCCGTCGTCCCATTTGGTTCTTGGAACATTAAAAAAGCAGCATCAATGGGATTCAAGCGAGACATTTTAGTGTATGTCGCGCAAATATTTGAACAGGCCATGCATTTTATGGAATACGTCACAATGGAGGATCGTTATCTTTACCAATTTGTCATCATTTTAGACTTTGATGGATTTGCTTTTGGTCAAGTCACGTCCAAAGACAGTAAAAAAAGACATTTAAATGTTATTTTAAGTAAATCCGCCATTTTAGTTGATTACAAATGAATTTTTAGCTCTGGACACAATAATGGAAATTTTGCGTAATTTCGAGGCCAATTTTCCAGGTAAATTTTTATTATAAAATAAAGCGGCAGACATTTTGAACTATCTTGTGAATGTGGGCAGAAACCCTAAAGGCAGGGTGGGTGGTGAATGCACCCCGGGTGTTTACAATGTTGTTCAACTTGGTCAAGCCCATGCTGTCAGCCCGGACTTTGTCAAAAGTAAATATTTTTGGTTCTGACACGGATGTGTGGCGGGCAGCTCTTTTGAAAACGATTGATGCAGACCAACTTCCCAGTAAATATGGCGGCTCCAAAACAACCTTCAAAAATGTATTCCCACAAAAAAATTGAAATAGTGACAAGCTAAATAATTTAAATGGTTTCTTCACAGTACAAAGTTGAATATGGGTTCGAAATATTTCCATGGTATGACACCCTCGCTGACTCGGAAATGAAAGCAATTGAAATTAACGGTGGGGCCAAACATTCGGACAGTAGAAAATTAACTAAAGGGAACAGCATGAGGTCAACAGTTTTTCATAATTTATTTTTGCTTATTTTTATAAAAAAAATTTTGGGTCTAATTTTATTGCACAGTTGGAATTTCAAAACGGATGATGTGGACATTGGATTTCTGCTCCAGTTTCAAGAGAAGGAGGGCCAAGGAAAGCCTGAGACGTTGTTTTCATGTGACAAAGTTGACGCCCATCTTCATTTACAGAGGGGAGCCATATTAGCTGAAAAAACTGGGACCTGTAATTTTTTTAAAAACATTCCCGCTTTAAAAAAAGACTCTACAGGACTAATTTCTGTTTTTTTGTAGACACGCTCGTGTTGGACAATTCGGGATCAAAAAATCGGAAAAAGAAAGTTTATTATGGAATTCGGACTCAATCTGAACTTTGGTCATGTTACTGTGCCGAGACAATGGTCACTGCAAATCACAAATAAAAATAAACATTTAATCGTTTTTTTCGGTTCCTTTATTTAAAACCTTCAATTTACTAATACAATAAAATAAATATTTACATATGAGCAAAAATGAGCAAAATGATTGACAAAAATATCTAGTAATTTATTTTCATAAAATGGCGCCATAAATAAATAGTTACTGTTGATGGCCAGCAAACAAACAATTTTATTGTTTTCAAAACTTGCGTTTTAACTGCACTACAAAAATTAAATTGCGCCATTAGGAACATTCAAACTAACTGACTTGGGGGCGGCATCACTTGTAAAATATTTTCTTCAAAATTCCCACCAAAATGAAACTCATCAACGTTTCCATCTTTGTGCTTTCCATCTTCATAACTGGCGGTAAATTTTGTTAGTATAAAATTTAGTTTAATTAATAATTAAATTTAGTCCTCGCTCAAATATGACTCACAGGAATGGCTCATGCCATGACAATCTCAAGACGACTAGCCGTGTCAATATGTCAAACATACCAGGATTATGGGACTTGGGGTCATGACCTTGACACACCAATTAAATGTCATTCTCACATGGATAGCATAAATTCATGCAGAGCCTACACACGCCAAACTTGTACGTTGACTTTAAAAAAATAAATAATTTGGGTCGCTCATGCTCCCTCGTGAGTGAAGTGAACGACAATGAAAACTTGACTCGCCATTGTAGATCTCGGCGCATGTGACCCGCAATTCGTCGAGACTGAATTCTGCCCAGGAGACGATTCTCCCGAAATGCCATCCAGGGATCAAAAGGCCCAAAAAAATATGATAAAATAAAATTAATAATTATTGATCAAATTAATACGTTTAAAAAATTAAATGAAAAGAGTGGACTCAAGATGGCGAGGGGGAGGGTCGAATTGTGGGTGGGTCAATCACAAAACCCCACGAATATCCCTCCTTCGTGAGTTTAATAAAGCGCGCGCTTTGCTTGTGGGGGGACTATTTTGAATAAGGATTACGTCCTCACTGCCGCGCATTGCGTTGACAAATGGCACATTGGCGACGAGCTGCGCTGGGCTTTTGCAAAAGTTGGACATTGGAATGACAGTGACGAGGTCAATCCATTTCAATTTGTCAAAATTCCAGAATATTAATATAGCTGGATGTATATCCAGCTTACACGTGAGCTCCATTCTTTTTATCATTTGACTCGCTTTTCCTAATTTTAAACCATGAAATCTTCCCGCCCTACCCTTTTTTTAGAGGGAATGTGTTCCGTGGAAATTATATGGCCATTATACGCCTCAATGAATCTTTAGTCTTCAATGAAAATGTCTCCGCCGTCACCCTCCCCACCCAAAATTACACCGGCATGGGTGAGTTTTTCAAGCATGGCAATTGGCAAGCTGCGGCCATTTTATTTTGACTCTGAGTCCCTCTAGGGTCCCTCACGGCGGTGGGTTATGGAAGAATAGAAGACGGGACGTATCCTATTTTGCCCCGCCACGTGACTGTTCCAGTGATGCCTTCAAGGACTTGTCAAAAGCTCCTCTCAAATATTAAAATTTTCCCCTCCCAAATTTGTACGGGTAAAATTGGGGTAGTGGGTGGAGTATGGCCTGGTGACTCTGGAGGGCCATTGTTTGATTTGTCTGAGGGCAGTCATGTCATTGTTGGGGTCAGTTCATTTGCCGATGTATGCAGTCCGAAGCCTCCAAATGGCTACACGAGAGTTGGTTATTTTATTACATGGATAAAAGCCACTGCTCACATGCCATGACGTCATTGTGTCCATTTTTCTCATTTGAATTAATTTTATTTTTTATTTAAAAAATTTAAAGCCCTCTCTTGACAATTTTTCACACCATTATGTAAATTATTAATTTTGAATGAGTCCTCAGGTTAATTATTCCTTCCCTTTTTTTATTGAATAAATTCACTTGGCTGAATTATTTATTTCTTTAGAAATTTTCCGTTTTTTAAATCATAGCCATAATTGACTTGAAATAGTTTAACTTGAAACTGAATTATTAAATTCAACCAAGTCATTTAAATTTATTTGTACATAATGAGCCCAACTGAAATTAAATGAAAAAAATTCCTCCATTGTGGTAAGCCGATACTATCGAGCCGGTAGTAAATTGTACAATTAATTACGATTTTCTTCACAATTTTGATTCCATTTTTGAGTTTATGTTTTTAAAATAGTCGCCATTATTAATTTATCTGGCGATTAAGAGTTTTATTAAATTGGCCAGAAATAATTTAAAATTATTTGTGTCTTTTGTTTGTACCAACATGGACTTATTTTTATTTATTGAAATTACAAAGACCTACACATTTCATATCACAAATGACAATAATTTACAAAATATGTAGTCTACAAGAGGTAAGTTAAGTAATTATTACAATTTAAATTTAAAAGAGAAATGGAGTTAGGAGACCCAACAAAAAAGTTTTCATTATCAAATTCCTCAAATTTAATTAATCTCAGAATGGCACTTACACAGCCATCAGTGAGGACAAAAATTTGGGTGAGGTAGCCAGGAAATTGGGGCTGGCTGTAAATGTGCCTCAGGGGGAGGTCAGTCTCATTGTCTCTCATGCTGGCGTCCATCGCTCATCGCTGTCATTCCCAATATAAAATTAAATATTACAACAGCCAAATTCAAAATCATGAAAATAATAAAAGTCTCAAGGGTCGAACGTACAATTGGCATAAGAAATGGCCTTGATCACATTCTCTTGAGTGTAGGGGACACTGACGGGGAATAAAAGTTCAAATTCGGTGCCAAATCCAATGACGTTAAAGTAGCACGTGGTCGGCAGTGAACGAAGAAACAACTGACACAAATTAAATCATTTTTTGAGACTTTGTAATTTCAAATGTAAAATTTTGCATTTTGTGGCGGTACCTCACAAGTCCTCCGAGATAATTCAATTGACGTTCCCCCCATGGAGCCGGAACGATCCAGAACGAAAATAAATTCAAATTTTTGGTCGTCCAATTTTAAAGAGGGAGCCAGGAAATTTCGGCGTTCGACAAGACTCCCCCGACACATTTCCGCTAAGGCCATTCTTCCACTACAAAATTTACGACTGGTCAATGCTAAGGCCAACGATGGACTGGTCTCGTCAATGGAGATAAAGAGGAAGGGAGAATTTGTCATATGTTGTGAGTGAAGGCATTTTGATAAGATAACCCCCACATGAGTCATTCTTCACAATCGCCATGGAGAATTTGAGTGATAAAATTGAGCTGACATTTGACTGAAATGGATAACAGCCATAACAGGCCATTAAATTATCATTTTTATTGATTTGGCTGAATCATCTCTCAACTGACCTGCGAGTTTCAATTTATTTTTTGTATCATAAAAATTGTAAAATAAAATTTTTGCATAGAGTCGTAAAATCTAATTCCACTAAATAAGAAAAAGGTAAAGGATCAATTCTGAAGTTCAGCGACAAATGACCCGCTAGAACCAGAAACATAAAAGCAACAACATCTAGTGTTTCAACTACCTCGTCTAACGTGGCCAATACTCGTGTGTTGTTCTATTGAATGGCGTCCAGCTTCATAATTAAAATAATAATTAAATTGTAGAGAAACTTGAATTCATTTTAATTTCATGAGTTTCAACCATTAACATTTTCCAATGGAAGACTTGAATGACTACACACTGGAGGCCCTACAGGACCACTTCAAAGGCTCTGGGACTTTAATCTCAAACTATGCCCTCCATGACATGGGAGATGACCTCATTCAAATTGACTACACACTCGGCCCCTCGGATGTCGCCGACTCCATTTTATCTATCCTCACCTCTGTCTCTGTCCATCGCTCCTCCATGTTGGCAGAAGGGAGGGGACCCTTTACAAAATATTTTGATGCCCAAACTGGAAAATATTTGAGTCACAATCTCCAATTGGCCACAAAACTCCGGGGTCCCCTCCCCAAGAAATATCAAGACCCGGGAAGACTTGACATGACCAAACTTGACCCACTCCCAAAATTTGAAGGGATTCAAACAGAAGAGAAAAAAGGCAAAGGAATTGTGGAACAGATACAGAAATTTGAACAAATTGGGAGATCAGAAGAGAACCAACAAATGGAGGAAATTCCAGTTGAAATTGTGAGACAAGTTGAGACGGGCTTTGTGGTTCACACCGTACAGGGTGTCATTTCTGTTCTCACTGGATTGGCCCTAATTGGAGGTGTCTTGGGAATTTTGGGAGCCACGGGCAACATTTTTAGTGGTCTTCTTTGGAGCATCATCACCTCCCTGGCAAGTCCCAAATTGCTTTTCAGTCTCCTCCTCATTCTCGCCATCTTCATTTTCAATCATCTCACCTCCATCATGACTGACATGACAACAAATGTCATGACCTCATTGGCCAGTTGGGCATCTCAAATGGTGGCAATTTTAAGAAAATTAATTGACCCCCACTCAACTTTTCCATCATCCCAGTCAACTCATGACCTCACCAGGGGTCGGCGTCAAGAAAATGTTGAAAATTCATGGAGGAATTTGAGTGGAGGATTCAGTTTCCAAAACGTTTGCAAGTGGACGTAGGGATTTTAAGTCTCATTTTGGTGTCAATTTTAATAGTTTTAATTGTGCTACTGTTCATGCTGTCAGCAATGATATTAATTGTAGTGCTGATTGTAATTGGAATTATTTCATTGGTTGAGGAGAGTCCTCATTTTGTCTTGAATTCAAGAATTTCAAGACTGAAAACATTATTATGGGGAATTGTGACTTTAGTGAAATACACAAGCCCTGGCCTTGTCAGCTGCTGTTTTGAGTGTCCAGCCGTGGATTTTTGTTGGTGGGGCTGTGCAGGGAGTTCTTTGGACGAGAGGAATGGCCTGGATCTCCTCCCTAGGAAGTCTCTTCAGTTTCTTCGTAATGGTCTCCTCCCATTCGCCTCTTATTTTGGTGCTGGGATCCCTTCATGGAGCCATTTTGTGTGCCCTTGTTTCGGAAAAAAGGGGCTCTTGTGTGGATGAGTTGGTGGGACTTGATGACTAATTTTGGTTCTCTTTTATTTGAATCATGATTCAGTTTAATTTTCAGAATAGTTTCTATTTCGATAAAGTAATTATTATGTAATGCCAAAATGAACAATTAAACTGGCAGATGGTCTAACGGAATGTTAAAAATTAAAAAGAATTAATATATAATTTTTGCACTTGTCTAATTTAAAATGATCAGCATTATTTATTTCTGCCAGTTGGACGTCATTCAACTTTATTTGTGCTCCGTTACTCCGTCATGTCATTTATAGTTCGGGTGTGTTTTTTGCGGTTTTGATTTTTTGTTTGCGCAATAAACAAAAAGCAACAAAAATAGTCCAGTCTTTTTAATGTCTCTAAACTGAAATTTGAAAACCATAAAATCACGACAACAAACTTGAAAAGGTTACATATTTTTAAATGCAATACACTTATAATTTATTAGTCCAGACGTTTATCATGCATGTTATTTTGTAATACAAAATTTGTAATACATCTTCATCTGTTCATTGATCAAAAAAATAGTAAAATTATTGACAAATTGATAGATTGGACTTTATTGGATGAGAGTGGTAGTGAAAACATCAAAACCCGGGTCATTAGTACAATAAGCCTGGTTGACATTTTTCTGAAAAACCTCTGGCTGGTCATGTAACCATTTCATTCTCTCATCACATACCAGGGAATTCCCATGCAAATAGACCACACTTGACCTCCTCAATAAACTCTCAAAATTCTCATCTGACAAAAATTCAAATTGATTGAACCAAAGGCCCAAATCGAGAGGTCGACCAAGTTGGAGGAGACCATTTTCAATGTTGTTGATTGTCGACTCATTTAATTGATTACTGTCAAGAGATATCATTATCCCAGATTCGACCCTTAAAGGATCCAGCGATGGATTAAAAGTAAAAGCATCTTTTCCAATCCAGCCAATCTTATTAGAAGCAAGATGCAGAGTGATAAGTTGATTATTAGAAGCAAATTGGCCCCCTTCAATTTTTGTAATCTCATTGCTATACAAATAAATTGCTTCCAGCAGGGTAAAATTGGAGAGACCTCGCAAAAATTCAGAATTCCCGCCGAGGCCATCAGAGCCCTTGAATTTGTTATTGGCCAAATGGAGTTGACGGAGCTGCGAGTCAAAGTAAAGGAAAGAATCTCCCAGCCCTTCATCGGTGAGAAGGTTACTGTGCAAATACAAGGAATAATGAACATGAATGGAACCATGTGGCCCATCTTGTCCACTTATTGAAGCCAAATTATGGTTGGAGATTATCCAAATATTGTCAGCATTCAAGTAGAAAAATGGGGTCAAGTCAATGTGGGATAGCTCCGTCTTTTCAATGGTGACTTGGGTCAGGTTGAGCCAATCGGAGGGAAGGAGGCCATTGTTGTCTCGAATTGTTTTGAATGTTTTGTCTATGACCTCTTGGGTCACGTCCACACCTGTACAGTACACTTGACTCCCTCCACATTGACAGGGTGTGATGATGTCAGGCTCGGGGCAAATTATTCCTTTGAAAATAAAATGAATTAATAGTTAATTAAATAGGTAATTATATTATATAATTTATATATGGAGTGTCATTAGTAATGACACTTCATGGTAATGACTCATTACCATTCACAGATGTGGAACAGAGAATCAAAGTGAGGAGTAAAATGAAACGAGTCCAGAAATTCATTGTCAAATTGTTAACGACTTTAAAATTAACTAAAAAACTAAAAAAAGAATGGAACTACCTTCTGAGTGTACGACACAATTGGGTTTTAAAAATTGAGTGGCGTTAAACTATAAATAATTTAAATTAAAAAAAATTGGAGCTTTTTAAAAGATTAAAAGAATAATGTCATCCATCATCATTAAGCTGCCCCTCAATTTAAATGTGTTGAAACTGTCAAATTGATAAAAACTGACGAGTCTATTTGAAACTGGAGAGGCCTCATTTTTTCCATTAGTCGTGTTGTAGGTCCAAGAATTTTCACAACAATTTAAAATTATTTGAACCATTCTTCTTTAAATAATAGTTTTTTTTCTTTTTATGATCGTCAATTAAGAAGTTAAATTACATTAGAATTATCTTGTCAAGATATAAAATTGTAAAATTTCAGAAAGACACTACGCTCCTCATGAATAAGAAAAGTTAAATTATTAAATGAACTTACTTAATGCTATTTAATTTGCAACTTATGGTTTCCTTTACTTATTAGACTAGCTTTTAAAATTAATTTTAAAGTGTGTTAAGAATCATTTGACCAAGAAATGGTTTGAGAGGATTTTGTGGGCATCGTCTGTTTACATACATTGGGTTAAAAGTTAAATAAAATTAATTTTTATTTAATGGATTGCGTTACAAATTAAATCCTCAAAAACAAAACTTTTGGCCGCCGTGTATTGTACAATGCCAGGCTTGAAGTGTATCTGAATCGACTTCTTTCACTTTAGGAGTTGTTGTACAGTAAGTGGCGTTCAAGTTGAATAATAAACTAAAATATACATTTTACTGCACTTAAAATAGTCCAAATGTCAACTCCATTAAATAAAACACATTTAAAAAAATCTAATTATCCAAATTAAAGGTAAAAAAAGTAAAACAAAAAAAATGCCATTGGGAATCACAATTTGTGATATGAAATATTTTTTGTCATATTATTGGTTTGGTATATAAGGCGTAGTAGAGAATTTAATTATGCGAGACTTGAACGCCAATTGTTAAAAATTATCACGCGGATTTCGACTCAGCTAGTTTCTTTCGTTGGAAATTCGGAATTTCTTTCCGTGATGATACGTCGGAATGTTGGCTAAAGTTGGTGGGTTTTCATGTTAAAAGATGGTTCACATGCATAACCTGGATGACACAGGTCAACGTTAGTTAGTGTTTTAACTTTTTGCATTTGCAGAATTTCCTTTAATTTTGCATCCAGTCGGCCCCAAGGCAGGAGAATCAAACTTCTAAGATTTTAGATTCCTACAATTACAATTTACATTTTGTCAAAATGAATTTAATTTCACCATTAAAAAAAGTAAATTTATTGGGTATTGGGAATAAATTGAATGGTGTCAAAATAAGGAATGTGACCTACTCGTCTTGTCTCACTGAAGGATTTTACAATGAAGAACAAGTACAAATGCAGGACTCATTAAAAAAGGTGAGTTTAAATTAAATTGAAATATTAATTTCAACAATTTATTGTAAATCTCAAAGCATAACATTGTCAAAAAGTAACTCATAATTGTCGACAGTTTTTATTAATTTATAGTTAATTGACGTTGAAATTAATCCACATGTAAATAAATGGGAAGCTGAGGAACAATTTGACAGCAAAAAAGTTTTCAAAATTCTGGGAGATGCCGGTTTTCTAGGTGTTCATAAACCAACAGGTGAGTAGAAATACAATTAAATAAAATAATCATCATTTAATTTGCATACAAATGACAGAATTTAATGTAAGTTAATTTTAATTGCTCAATTTTTTTGTACAGAATACGGAGGTCTTGGTTTGGGCTATAAATATCAAGCAGCAATTTTAGAGGAATTAGGATCAATAAAATGTTGTGGTATTCCAATGGCAATTGCAGGTAATTTATTAGAAGTACATTAATTAATTTAATTATGCTCTATTTAATTTGTACATCACGTATTTTATTCTTTCTTTTAGTTCAAACCGATATGGCAACTCCTGCTCTCACGAGGTCAATTAATGAAATTTTTTATTTAATTAATTAAAACTATCCTCCCACATCATAATTAACATTAAATATTAATTAACAGATTTGGTTCCGACCAGCTCAAAAAGGAATTTCTCGAGCCATCAATTCGAGGAACATTTGTCAGCTGTCTTGGGGTCACAGAAAGCGGTGCAGGATCAGACGTGGCTAGTCTAAAGGTAAATAATTTACCTTGTAATTATTATATTTTAATTGTCTCAATGATTAACCTTAAATTAAATATTAATTTTAATCCACTTGCAGACAAACGCAGTAAAGGATGGAAATGATTTAATAATAAATGGAGAAAAAATGTGGATTACAAATGGAATGAAAGCCGATTGGATTTGTCTATTAGCCAACACGTCTGAAGGGTCCCCTCACAGAAACAAATCCCTCATTTGTGTTCCCATGAACTCAAAAGGTACAATTTAATTAAAACTAATTAATAGTCATCATTAATTATTTAATTATTATAGGAATCACAAAAAGAAAACTACACAAACTTGGCATGCATAGTTCGGACACAGCTGCCCTTCATTTTGAGAATGTTCGAGTACCTTTGGATAATATCATTGGAGACGAAGGTAAAAATACAAAAATAATTTTAACAATAATAATAATTTAATAATAATTATTTTTAAATATTCCAGGTGCTGGTTTTACTTACCAAATGCTGTAAATGAGAATAATGAGAAATGAGATATTACTACTATCACTATTTAAACAAAATAAATGTAATTAACTTTAATTAAATAGGCAATTTCAAGAGGAAAGGTTGGCCAGTAGTATTGGAACGTTGAGAACGATGGACATGGTCATTAGTGACACGATTGACTACACAAGAGAGAGAAAAGCCTTTGGAAAATCCATTTTAGATAATCAGGTCGTCCACTTCAAATTGGCTGAGTTGGCCACTGAAGTTGAGAGCTTGAGGGCTCTTGTGTACAAGGCAATAGGTACCCTTCATTTTAATTAATTTTAATATTAGTTTTTTTTAATTTTGTTCTTTTTATTAATGATACAAGATTTGTATTGTGATGGAGAAAACGTGACGAGATTGGCATCCATGGCTAAATTAAAGACAGGAAGGTTGGCCCGGCTTGTTGGCGATGGTTGTCTTCAGTTTTATGGTGGGATGGGATTCTCTTCTGAAACCCACGTGTCAAGATTTTACAGGGACTCTCGTCTCGTCTCAATTGGGTAATTATTTGTACATGACCTTTGACACCAGCTTATACTAGTGAAAGGACAAAAGCTCTTTGAAAATTACATTTTACAATTAAATGAAAAATTGTTTAGTATTTTAAAATTAATTTTGCTTCTTTTTTATGTTAATTACAGGGCTGGTGCTGACGAAGTAATTCTGTCAATAATTTGTAAATTGATGGGAACTGAGCCGAGGCCAGCATCAAAGTCTTGATTAATTTTTTTTAAAAAAGAGTTTATTCATGAATCATGATATTAATTTAATGGATAATAAATCATCTTTAATGATGCTATTTTGTGAAAACAAAAAGTATTTTGCATGATTTCATTTAAACTGAAGCTTCATTTTTTTAGTAATTAACCATTAAATGTTTTGTTTGTTTGTGTACTTTCTCGACGCCACTCAAATTAAATTAAGTGATGGGCTTTTTTTCTACAACTTCAAGTTGAGTTTTGAATATCTTGGTATAGGGTAAAGTTCGTAATTGTGATATAGTCCATATTGTGATGAAATAAAATAGCATTTGACCCAGAGGTCATAGAGGAATGACACAAGTGACACCAGAAAGGGCATGTCTTAAACAATGTCTGATATCATTTTGGGTCTCTAGTTATGATTCTGAGTATT
>JAQIVZ010003529.1:0-13586 GCA_034700945.1 Arrhopalites spinosus
CACCTCAAGAAAAATAAAAATTTCTGTTCTTGGCTCTGAGCGTGAGCGTTAAACCGACTTAAAAAACTCCCTGTACAATTGTGACAATTTTTGTAAAAGAATTGTCAATCATAGGATGGATGCTCCATTGTCAAAATCTAAAAATGTCCATACGTTTTAGTCATAAATGTCACTCTAGTCATTTTCTGAAAGGGTTTCAGTTCTTGAAATTCTAAACTGTAGACTTTTTCAATGCTAAAGTATAGTTAAATGAAATTTTAAAATCCCTTTCCTGTTTGATTGCTTAGAAATAAAAAATCTTTTGACTTCAACTGTTAACAAAGTGACGAAATTTTAATAATTAAAATGGCAAGTTTTATTAAGACAACACCAGAACAATATTAAAGTAGGAGTAGATTACAAAAACAAAAATTCCGTACAAATTATAATTTAATTTTGAATATGTTGAAATTCTCAACTTGAGACTGACCTCAATTAGAATTAATTACATTGGCAAACAAAATTACGAGAAGGTGACCAAAAGACGGCCAATGTTGAGAGTGACGAAAATAATAAATTTTGGGGTGGTCATTCGATCCAACAATTGAAAATCACTCACTTTTATCCCCTCAGCCCTTATTCCCCCAACCCCTTTTTGAATTTCCCGCGTATCAAACTCCCGGCCCATGACCCGGCACGCTGTTCCCAATTGTTTTTTAAGTATGTGCATATTTCTTGAAATTGTGTGGGCCTCACCATACAAAAAAGTGAAGACAATGACGCAATCCAAACCCAAAATGGAGGACATGACTGCCAATGTGGAATGCGTGTCATGACTTCGAATGGCAAAAAATCCACAAAAGGTCGACAAAATAATGGTGGCTGTTTTGAGACACCAAATCACATGACTTGTTGTGAGATTAAAAAGGTGAATGAACAAATACAATTCCTTCATTCGTTTGTACTTTTCTTTCAAATCTGCCAAATTCCTAATAAAAATGAAAACACAATAATTTTTAATATTAATAGCGCCAATTTTAGACAAAATCTTACTCAGAATTTGTGGCTTGAATGTAGCTGAAATCTTGACTACATTTTTGAAAAAATAAGAGCTGGTGATTGACAAGAAAATTGATATTATTCAAAAAAGTAAAGAGTCCAGTAATTACCAGAAAGAGGAGGGAAAAAGTGAACCAATTTTGAAATTTCAAGGGTAACAAAAAATTAATTATTCCATGATCATAGAGCAAGACGCCAGCAACCCAGAAACAATTTGTGTAGACAAGCACTGGAAATCCTAAAATGAGTAGTTCGGTTATACTGTAACGGCTAAATGGTCGTGGCGGGATTTTTGAATCTACAATAAAAAGGAAATGGTTTTAATTTCAGTAAACGCACGCCAGAGGCCTCGTTTTTGACTATTTTAATTTATTTGACTTGATTGTAATTAATTTGTTAAATTGATCTACCTGATTTGAAGAATTCGTTAAAGATGAGTACAAATGAATTTGAATTGTCCAAGAAATACAAGGAGTTAACACACACTGATGATAATTTCATAAATGCAAGCAGTGCATGAAATATCCAATAATTAATTTGAAATTCCCGCTCATATAAAAGACACTGAAGTAATCTGTACACTATAAAAACATCCTCAAAAACTAAACCACACAAATAACATTTCCAAATAATTATACGCCATCTTGACTCTTTCATACCCCTCTCGAGTGACTTTAATTTACCAGTTTTATTGTTCAATTCAAGCGGGAAAAAATTTAAAAATAGTTCTATTCTCAAAATAATTAAATTTATTTTGAACTCTTCTCTCGTCAACATTTTCAATTAACTTGTGAAATTTCCAGCTATAAAATATCTTAAGGGATATTATTTAGGCACCGCCATTAAAAATATAATTTATTGAGTGTAGGTTTTGACAGTAAAATAATTTTTGCACAACAAACAAATGCAAAATTCACCACTTGAATTCTTTTTGCAAACTAATTTTTGCAAAGGTAAAGGACTAACTAAAACTAGAAAAGTTAAACTTAGTGAAGAGTATTTTAGATTTAGTATTTCTGAAATATTAATGAGATAATTTATAGCTAGAATTAATTGATTTTATGACCTGACAGGATATTACTTGCAAAATATTGTCAAAGGTAGCTAAATGAGGAACTGAAGTATGTACTTAAATTAAATTACTAATAAATAATTAAACTTTTAATTTCTCTTCTTTTCTTAACTCTTCCTTTACAGAATTACAATTTCTTACTAGTATAGCCATTCAACATAGCCTCCACAAGCTGTCCTTCTTAGTTTTAGTGGTTCTCTCAGAGAACTTCTCTGTTACAGTTAATGTACTGGTCCAGTTACAATTAATTACATTGGCAAACAAAATTACGAGAAGGTGACCAAAAGACGGCCAATGTTGAAAGTGACGAAAATAATAAATTTTGGGGTGGCCATTCGATCCAACAATTGAAAATCACTCACTTTTATCCCCTCAGCCCTTATTCCCCCAACCCCTTTTTGAATTTCCCGCGTATCAAAGTCCCGTCCCATGCCCCGGCACGCTGTCCCCAATTGTTTTTTAAGTTTGTGCGTATTTCTTGAAATTGTGTGGGGCTCACCATACAAAAAAGTGAAGGCGATGATGGCATCGAAAGTCAAGATCAAAGACATGACTGCCAACATGGGATGCGTGTCATGACTTCGAATGGCAAAAAATCCACAAAACGTCGCCAAAAATATGGTCGCTGTTTTGAGACACCAAATCACGTGACTTGTTGTGAGGTTAAAGAGATGAATCAACAGGTATAACTTCTTCATTCTATTGTACCTTTCTTTCAAATCTGCCAAATTCCTAATAAAAATGAAAACACAATAATTTTCGATACTGATAGGTTGATGGCGCCAATTTTAAAATTAGCCTTCAATGTAAGGACAAAATCTTACTCTGAACTTGTGGCTTGAATGTAGCTGAAATCTTGACCACATTTTTGAAAAAATAAGAGCTGGTGATTGACAAGAAAATTGATATTATTCAAAAAAGTAAAGAGTCCAGTAATTACCAGAAAGAGGAGGGAAAAAGTGAACCAATTTTGAAATTTCAAGGGTAACAAAAAATTAATTATTCCATGATCATAGAGCAAGACGCCAGCAACCCAGAAACAATTTGTGTAGACAAGCACTGGAAATCCTAAAATGAGTAGTTCGGTTATACTGTAACGGCTAAATGGTCGTGGCGGGATTTTTGAATCTACCAAAAAATGAAAATGGTTTTTTAATTTCAAAAGGCACACGCTGACGCGTAGTTTCTTATTGGCTAATATTATTATAGATAATTTATTGTAATTTTAATATACTTGACTTAATTGTGACTAAATTTATTGATCTACCTGATTTGAAGACTTCGTTAAAGATGAGTACAAATGAATTTGAATTGTCCCAAAAATACAAGGAATGAATAAACAATGATGATAATTTCATGGACGCAAGCAATGCATGAAATATCCAATAAATAATTTGAAATTCCCGCTCATATAAAAGACACTGAAGTAATCTGTACACTATAAAAATATCCTCAAAAACTAAACCACACAAATAACATTTCCAAATAATTATACGCCATCTTGACTCTTTCATACCCCTCTCGAGTGACTTTAATTTACCAGTTTTATTGTTCAATTCAAGCGGGAAAAAATTTAAAAATAGTTCTATTCTCAAAATAATTAAATTTATTTTGAACTCTTCTCTCGTCAACATTTTCAATTAACTTGTGAAATTTCAAACTCCAAAATAATTTAAGAGATATTAGTATTCAGGCACCGCTATTAAAAATATAATTTATTGGGTGTAGGTTTTGACACTGAAATAATTTTTGCACAACAATCAAATGCAAAATTTACAACTTGAATCATTTTTGCAAACTGATTTTGCCAAAAGTAAAAGACTAACAAAAATAACTAAAAAAGCTAAGTGGAGATGATTTTAGGCTTTAAAATATTGTAAGTCATTTATATTTGAATTTTTTGATTTAATGACTTGTCAGGATATTACTTGGAGAAAATGAAAATTGACATAAAAGGACCTTTTAAAAAGGTAGTTAATTGAGGAACAAAGGTACTAAAATAAAATTACGAATAAATAATTAAACTTTTACTTTCTCTTCTTGTCTTAACTCTTCCTCCACAGAATTCTAATAACTTACAGGTATAGCCATTTAGCCATTGCCTACACAAGCTGCCTTTTTCAGTTTTGATGGTTCTCTATATTTGAAATTTGCAAAATATGGGGATTTTTAGGCAAAGTGCAAATAAATCGTATTTCGTTATCCTTAAAAGCAAAACAATCTGCATTTGCAAAAATCCGGTTGTTTAATCCACAATCCTTTGACTACTTTGAGTGATTCTGGTTGTACATTAGAAAATAGAGATAAATTGGCGAATGTATTTAATTATTTTGATGAAAATTATTTGCACGTAATGAAGAGCACAGTAAGAGGTTATTTTGCAATTGAAGATCAATAAAATGTATTTAACGTCAATGTTTCAAGGTACATATTGTACATGATCAAAACGAAAATCAAATTTTAATTGTGTGGTACATGTAAACTATTTCAGGTTATTTTATATAAATACCCGGACCATTTTTAAAAATAATTACTACAAAAAATTGGCATTCGAGTCTTTTATGCTCTCAAAAAACTAAAATGGCGTCGTCCAATTCCAATACCATTGAAATTCCGCGGGTACAACTGAAACAGTTTCAGCAACTCAGAAAAAAAATCAGTTCTAAATAATTTGATTTATTCTTGCTAGTTCTCCAGAGGGGTCAATTTCAATTAGTTTAAACTAAATTTAAACTGGGCGCGTTAAACAAGGATAGACATGTTCATACGACGTAAAAAGTCGTCATGAGGTTAAAATGTAAAATGTAAAATGTAAAATTAAATACTCTAATGAGATTAAATTAAAATAAATAATTTATTTCATAAATTAAAATTTTTCACATCATCAAAGAATTAGATGAATAAATAAATTTCCGTCAATAAATAACCAAACTGTAAAAAAAATAAAAAATAAAATAAATAAATTGGCAGCCTCTCTAGTTACATGTTAAAATGTCAATTATGAATTTGAATAAATAATTTTTTTTTTGTAAATATAAATTGGCGGTCAGATTCAAAAGTTGAAAGTTGAAGGGTCAATGTAAATAATTTAAGTTAAGTTATAACTGGCCAAAAGAAATTGTTTTTTTTCTTAAAACGTAGAATATGTAGATTGTGTATTTAATACAAAAAAAGTTTTTTTTTTGTATTTTAGTCAGTCCATTATGTCACAATTTCCACCTCTCGATCCCCATCTCCATCTTGTCTTGTCATAGGTCATGTCCGAGTTAAATACACGTACAACAAAAATCCAAGTACACTGTAAGAAAAAAAATAAGTAAAGTTTTTATCAAAATTCCCCATATTTAATGTTAACACCAGGTTTAAAAAATGAACCGCCCTCGTCCCTCATAGTAAGATGATGGTCACCATCAAAAAAAGAGATAATTTAAACAAAAAAAAGAAAAAAGAAGACAAAAGATTGGGAGAGACAAAAAAATGAGTTATTTTGTTATTTATAGTCTACTTGGTATGCACAGAAAATGGAAAAAAGGTAGCAGAGCTGAAACTTGATGGAGATTAATCATGAAAATGATAAGGACAAGTGTCATCTTGCTCAAAAAAATTATCTTGCACTCGCACTCCATGCTCTACTACCTTCCCCTACACTTTTGAGTTTAAAAATTCATTTTTTTTAACTGACCATTTAAATTTAACTTTTACATTTCCACCTACTAAAATGCCTAAAATATTAAAATTTATTTTAAGTATATTTTTTTATTTAAATAACGTTATCAATTTAAAAATTATTGGCTATGTTTTATTTGGGAAAGATTGGGCAATGTTTCCAACGACAAGAGGATGGGAAACATTGCCAAATCTTTCCCAATCAAAAATAATAGTAAAAAATAAAACCTTACCTTTAAATTTAATTATGTCGATAATGTTGTTGATTATGATGATGTTGTTTATTATTGTAGACAGAATAGAGTTTATCAACACCCAATGAGATTTCACCAGCATTGCCTAGTAAGTATTCGGATTTTTGACTTTGACTAGATCTCCCATCCCAACCCCAGCCATCGTCACTGCGATGATTTTTGAACATGATGGGATAGCACATTCCAGCGAGGGCCATAATGCCAAAAATAATGGCCAAAAAAGTACTTAAATCCATGGAATAGCCTGAGAGACTATAATTGTATCCATCCGTTTTTGACGGGTTGTACACCAACTCTCGCCCTTTTATTTCTTTCCCTTTTTTCAAACTTGTACATGTTGACACACACACCAGGAGAATTGTACACAATTTCAATAAATAAATCATTTTATTTAAATTTTATTTCACAAATTCACAGTTAAATATTTAATTTAGTTATTAAATAAACAAACTCAAGAGGAAGCGTCAATTGTGAGATACATTTGTAAGAGAAGTGACAAGAATTTTCAAAAAGACAATTTTTAGGCTCCTTCTTTTTTGGGACAAGTGTTCTAGTGGAACGAAACTTGAATCTTCTTCTCTTTTTTTTGCACGTGCGAATTCTTCTTTATTTTTTTTAACCTTTCAAGTTAAAGTTAAATCTTAATTAAGAGATTTTTAATTCTGTCTGTGATTATTATCAAATGGCTTTATTTCCTTTATCGTAGGAAAATATTTTATGGGGATGCTCTGATTCTTTTTTGGCCACCTAAATTTTACAAGAATACATTTTTTTAAAATGATAATCTTTGTAGAAATTGCAGTTTAACAGTCTTGTTTTTAAATACTTTTGTACAATGAAGTTTTTAATTGTAATTAGTTTTTAGTTTGACATTAAAAGAATTTTTAAAAAAATTTCACTTTGTCATTAATTTTTATTTTTGACCTTCATCACAGTGTCTTTAGTTTTGGCTGTCAGTTTTGATCTTCTCAGACTTTCTCTTGTCTTTTGACATTTTGATTTTAGATTTTGGCGGGAGGAGATAAATATAATTGGCATAATTAAAATTATCATTTATTTTTCAAAAATTGAAAGTACATTGAGTTGTTCTAAAATATTTAATCAAAAGAAGAAAAATAATTTTAATACAAATTAAAATCTTATGTGTATTTTGTTAAACAATTAATTTCAATTAATTAAAGTATGTAAAAAACTAGTTGCAAAAAATTAATTATTATTTTAATAAATTGGCAAAATATTCCTCCGCATTTCTTAATAAAATTTCAGTGGTGACGTCAGCCTTACAATTAAAATACAAATTATTTAACTGTTTCGTTAAATTCTTTAATAAATCTTGTGGTGAATCTTTTAGCTCCATCTACAATCAAAACCATATGATTAATTTATCTGTATTAAAGTTAGTTAAAATTAGCGGCTAAATTCAAATAATTACATGTTTCATGCTCTTGTAAATGGTAGAAAAGATGGAAAATGGTCTGAATAGTTTTTTTGGGAATTGCCTGGACGCGCCATGAAGGACATGGACACCCTCCTGGCGGAGTTCCTCATCATAAAAAGATTCTGTGGTGACACAATGCCCATTCCAAAAATTGTAGCTGCAGCTTAGCCCCATATATTGTTCTTTAAAAATAATTAATTCTCTATTTAATTGCAAATATAAGAAATATGATCATGATTTAAATTAAAATGTTTCATTTCATGTTTCACCTGGATGATCATGAAAATAAATATTAAGCAAATCTTGATCGGACAGGTAATCTCCATAATTGACAGCCACGTCCCGAATCTTTTTCTCAAAATCAAATCGCCTCAGTCGTGTCAAATTCATCAGAAGGACGCCAGCATTGAGACCTTCAAAATTAATTTAATCTGAAAATGGAGCTCTAAATTGTCTCGGGTTTTTTTTGACCTACCAGTAGGCATCACAAATGAAAATTTTCTATGTTCATTGTAAGCTCTTTTAGTATCCGGCGCTGCCGCTAGGAGTTGGGTGTCATCCATGTTGAATATTTGAGACCATAAATGAGATAAATTACCCAATACAATTGTGTCTGTATCCAAATAAATTACAGAATCCACGTGACTCAGTAGTGACTAGAAATGGGGGCAAATTTTAAATTAAGAATTATTAATTATTTTCTATTAATTATTATTTACTGGAAGGAAAAGACGTTGAGCAGAACATTTTTTAAATAAAAAAGCCCAATTAATTCTTCCATCGTAGGGAAAGGCAGTTAATTTAATTTCGTACGTTAATTTAACTGCCGTTAATTGTTTTGCTGATTTTTCTAAATTTTGCATCTATATTGAAAGCAAGAGGGACAATTTAAAAATAATTAAAAATAAAAAATATTTAATTAAATACCAAAATCTTCATACGAGACATTGTCCCCATGTCGGTGATGAGAAAAAGATGAAGATGAGCATGCTGACTAAAGATAATTGTAGATTTAATTAAAGTTTCCAAATTTTCTAAATTATTACCACAACCAACAAGGGCTAAACTAATATTCAATTTTTGTTCAGGTAAAAAATGTCTTCCATCTTGTGAGCTGTTCCTAAAATAATAATTTTGATTAATTACAATTTATTTTAATTGAAAATATTTCACATAAATTAAGAGAAAGGTCAATGACCTGGAATTTGACTTACCTGTGCATCACTAATTTTCTGGAAATTGCCATACTCTCATTATGAGGTATGAGGACTGTTATGTAGTAATAAAAGTATGTAATTGAAATTAAAATAATTAAAATAATACTAATTAATCTCCATCTTTTTATCCCCATTCCGTTTCAAAAATTGTAATTAAATTGGAAATGTGTCACAAACTGTGATTTAAATAATAAAAAAACATGATTTTTAAGAGACACATGTGTGTGCCAAAAAAATTGTGCAAATTATTGAATATTTGATGTATATTTTGTCCTTTTCTTCTATCTAGTTTAAATAAGATTAAAATTTAGAACATATTTATCTTATCACATTTTCCCTGATAAAAAAAGTCACTAATTCTTCTTTTTCCGGTGCTCCCTCTCCACGATCATGGCGGGAATTTTGAGTTTTGCATCATGTTATTTAAAATTACTTAAATGTGGCAAATAATTTAATAGCCATTAGCAATTATGATTTCATTTTTGAACCCCATTTTTTTAAAAGAGCTCTTTTTAAGTTAATGATGATTTATGGTTGAAATGGTACATTATGCACAATATGAGTTAAACATGTTGAAAATAAATAATAATTGTGGTAACATTTAAATATTAATTTAATAATTTTTCATAGCATAATTAATTTAATAATAAAACACTTTTTAGTTATTACAATGAATATCACCCTGTATACAATATGTAATATTTGAACAATTAAATGTCATTTAGATTCTTTATGATTCATTTTTAATCACAATTAATTATTTTCAGTCACAAAAATTCCAATTTGGCCCATGATGACCTTTTTAAATTTAAGTTTAAATTTCCTCCAAATTTAAATGACAAAAGGGATGTACTTGACTTCGTAGAAATGTGAGGGCTTGTTTTGAAAACTACAAAAAAAGAAAATTAAAATTAAATATTTCATAAATTAATTTATAATTAAAATGCAACATAAATTAATGAAGTCCTCACCTTTTGACCTCTCACAGAAATATTTTGAATCCACTTCAAATAAATGAGACCATTATAAATTAAAAGGTCATTGACATGAACATTCCCACCATCAGTCTCAAAATTTCCAGTTAAATCTCCCACCATTGTCATATCGAACGAGGTCAATTCTATAATTAAAATAAAATTAAAATCAAAACTCAACAACATTGAAAAACAAAAATTTTAACTTACTTTCCAAATTGACAATAGTAGCCCCATTAAAAACCCCAAATTTGACCCCCACTTCGTTCTCCAAAACGGTGACCCCCGTCATCAAATAATTCCACTGCACCCCCACCCCCACTTCCGAAGTGACCCGCAGTCTCTCCAGTCCCTTCCAATGAGCCAAAATCATTGACATGACCTCCACACTTGGTAGTGGCAAGGTCAATTCCTTTAAATTGGGAAAAATTCCCGCCAAAGGTTGAACAAAACTCGTGTCCTTTATTCCTGGCGGCAAAACAATTGACCTGAGGGCTTCTCTTCTAATACCCGAAGGGAAGGTGGTTGGAGAAACAAATTGGGCAAAGATTTGGGTAAAAAGGCCCTCCTCCCAATCCGATTGATTCTGCCCATCTTCATACATTGACAGGGTCAGGGTCTTCAAATTAGGTACGAGAATGGCGTGAACTAAGGCCAGACAAAAAATGGGGCCCTTGCAATGTTCATCAATTTCCAAATGGTAATTTTTTAATTTAATTAATTTCGGTGAGGTCATCCAATCACGACCAGGATGAGGCCAAGGGTCATATTTTCTATTGAAGAAAACCATTCGTAATTTGACAAGAGTGTCCTTATTATGTTCGTGCATATCTTGCATATCTTTGTCACTAAGGTCATAACATTCATAGCAGGCAGAGGTCAAATTCCAAGGGGTGGACACATAATAATTAGTTGAGTTTGAAGTGGCCCCTTCATTAGCATAAGAACGAATCTCCATTTCCCGCAAATTTTTCATCCGCTCCACCCAATTGGTCCGCCCTGGGAGGGCGGGATTCCAAAATTCTTCACATAATTGACACTCCACGTGCAACCTCCTCAATTTAGGACTAACACTAACAATCCGCCAAAATCGAGCGTCTGGTCGGGCATGACCTGTGACCTTGATGGCCTTCAGATTGAGATTAATGTGTCGTTTAGAACGATTTGGGAATCTCGACGGGGGTGCATTTGGTTCGGTGGTGTTGGCGCAGATTAGAAAATTGGCGGCTTTTTTGAAATTACGAGTGCAGGGGAGAGAGATTTCTTCGAGGGCGGGGCATCTCCGAAGGAGGAGATCTTCGTAGTCGGGGAGTGTCAAATCTTTTGAATCGTCCCACCAATGAGAGATGGTGAATGATTTCACGTGATTACCGAGGAGGGGCCAAATGTTGGGGTAGGAGTGGTGGGTTATTTTGTCACAAATAATATTTTTGAAGGGTGCTCGACTTTTGTGGGTGGTCATCCAAGCAAGGATGTCTGAAAGTTTTTTTGTGTCTTCAGCATCCAAACTTATTGTACAAATATTCAAGAGGGAACGAGTGGCGGGTTCACGCCATTTTGTACAAATGCAACGGCATGATTTTAGAGTGTGGATATCCAAGTAGTTGAATACCAAGTCGAGGACCTGCAGAGGGTAATTTAAATATTTGAATATTAATTAAAATTTGCGCCAATTTTGAAATTTCATTTCATCGAATTAAATTATTTCCAAAAATATTCAATACTTTTTGTGGTTTTGTTAAATAAAATTGGAAAGAAAACATTCGGCAATGTTTCCATCAAAAGAAATAGGAAACATTGCCCAAATTTTTTTTCCAAAAAACTCTCGAAAAAACTTAATTTTCCTCCACAAAAACTTTAGAATAAAATTATAAATTAAATTAAAAACAAAAACAACAAGATTAAAACCAAAATAAAATAATTTCTTCAATTAAAATAAAATTCAACAAATTAGTAAACCTTAAAAAAATTAATGAAAAATAAATAAAATTACCACAGAATTATAAATGGGATTATCCCCCCTTATAAAAACAAATTGTCTCTCCAATTCCATTCTAAATTCCCTCCAAAACTAAAATTCCTCTCTCTGTCTATCCTCCAGACAATATCTCCATCATAGTCAAAATCTAATTAATTTTAGTCCAGAGCAACAGGTTTATCCCAACCATAGAACAAGACAATTTTATCTCACAAAGACAGATAAAAGTAGAAAAAAAAACTCCACAAGTTACAAAAAAAACTCAGTTGAAAATCTCTTGCCCCACTCAACCTCGTCACTTCAACCAAAAAAATTGTGGAGAAAGTGGGAAAAAAACGAGGAAAGTTTTTTGACTAAAAAAAGTTAAATGTTTTTAAGCGGTGGGAGAGGGAGAGGGGGGCTCTTTTGTATACAAAATTTATTGATTCGGGTTGCTTCGCAACTTGAAGGTAAAATGAGCCTCTCTCATCATTCACAAAGAAAGAGACAGTCAGAGAGAGTTGAAGAGGGGCCTAATTTGCGTCTGCTCATCCCAATTTCTGACTTGTTGACTCATCTCTCTCTCTCTCTCTCTCTCTATTGACTTTAAAATTGACACTCAAAATTGCCCCCTTCTCTCTCTCATGGAAAAGCACCAGCCCAAAACTATTTTCATGCCCCCCTCCGCCTCCTCACTTCCTTCCTATCAAGTGGAAGTGGACCGATGAGAAACACGTTTCATAATTTTATCAAAAATCTTAATTATTTTTATTCTCTCTCTCTCCATGCTAGCCTTTGCTTTTGAGCAATTTAAAATGTTTTAGAAACATTTAAAACGAGATTTAGCAAGTTTTCTTTAGTCTTCTTTGGAAATTATTATTTGAAATGAGAGAGATGGAAACAAGTTTGGAGGATGAGGAAATAGTTGACAGAGCATGAATTTTTGGTAGAGATACATATGAGGCAGAGGGGGCGGGGTTGATGAAAAGTAGTTGAGTAGTAACAAGTGACGTTGATTGACCTTGACTATGAAAAGCTGTCACATTGAGGGCAATATCAAAAAAATATATTATTTTATTTTCTGTTGTCCCAAACATTTGTACAGTTTTACAATCGGAATGAAAACATTGTTTTTGTTTGGCGAAAATATTTCACAGCGGAAAAATAATAGTCAACCACGGAAGATTTAACACGGAAAAAATACAAGTTACCGCAGTAAATTATAATTGACCGCGGAACATCTTGCCGCGGAAAAATATAAGCGTTTCAGCGGAAAAACTATAGTGGCCCACGGAAAAATAATAGGAGACCGCGGAAAATTCTGCCGCAGCAAAAACTATACGTTGTCGCAGAAAAATTAAAGTTAACCACGGAATAATTTTAGAGAACCGCGGAAGATTAAAAAAATTTAACCAGGATTCGCCTTCTGCGGAAAGCAATTGAATTATGTGTTTGTGCTCGTAATTTTTTTTTCAGTTTTAAACATCCTGTGGAACGATAAAATAAAAAAAATTGAAAAAAATAACTTTTACATTTTCTGCTATTAATTTTATTCCAACATTTTCAACAGAATTTTTACGTTGTTTCAACTGTATAAAAAAATTCAAATCAGTGAGTCAAGGTGATTAAGTACAAAGAATTGATTAAAAAAGAATTCATTATTGAAGCCATTTTAAATGCATGAAATAATTACTAGGAAATGTTGAAGGAATTTACTGCCTAATTAAGGCGGCCTTTGCCTTAGGTGGGCGTCCCGGCTTTCTCTTCTGTCCAAAAGGAACGCTAGGGGCCTCTAGAGGAGTTTTTACTAGACGGGACCGAATGGCAAGTCCTAGGGTGTGTTTACACTTGTAGTTCTTCAAAAAGATTGGACAATTACCATGGAAATTTTCCCAGTTGCTTCCACTTGTAGAGATAATCCACAGAGACTCTCGTAGGCGCCGAAAATCTTCAAATGTGGACCATTTGTT
>JAQIVZ010003530.1:0-13576 GCA_034700945.1 Arrhopalites spinosus
CTAAACTAATTTTAAAAGTGTTTTTCATTATTTGTTTTGACTTCAGATCATAAAAAAGATGTGCAGAATTTTCAGGGCTACAAAAATGTAATGAGCGAAATTGTCGTGTGACCTATAAATCCTTTGCTATTTAAATTTAACTGAGTGGCTGATTCGTGTCCCTGGCGGATTCGTACCCTCCACTCCCTTAAGGTTATTTTTTTTCTGTCAAACTTTAACCCTTTTATGTTTTTTCTGGGTAGTCCATTTCCAGTTTTTGTGTGGTCATTTTGTCAAATTTTTTCAACATACATGAAATAAAATAAGAGACGGGGGCCCTTCTAAATAGGGACGTTTGACACGGCTCACCGACGTTTGATCGTAAGCCATTTCATCGTATGCCCATTTCATCGTACGACAATTCATCGTCAAAAAATTAAAAAATACCTATTAAATTGACCTATGTAATGTTTAAATTGTTATTTGAATTGTCAGCACTCGGATAATTCAACCAACTAAAAAAACTCATTTTGGGAGGAATTAGTGCCCGAACTACCTCGGCCATCAGTCTTTACCGGATTTGACCTAACCTATTATAATAATCCCATCCCACACATGTAAAATTGACATGTTCATGTGACTCTTCAGGTGGTTGAATTGTCCGTGGAAATTGGAATAGTGCATGTTGTCACCCATAAAAATATGTACAATAATTATTTTAGTGTCCCTACGCATTTGTAGGCAATTTTTAATTTTTTGACGATGAATTGTCGTACGATGGAATGGGCATACGATGAAATGGCTTACGATCAAACGTCGTTAAGATCAAATGGGGACGATCAATCGTCGTACGATCAAACGTCAGGTCACCATGAAATGATATCCTCATTTGATAATTGTAATAACCCAAAACCTTAAACGGTTTTGGTAATTGTAATAACCTTAAACATGTCCCTATAGCCAATTTTTCGAGGGAGAATATTCACAACTTGATTTGTCTTCTTGAAAACTCAACGGACTAAAACACAATTGACGCTCACAAAAGCCGACGCTCTTGTCTCACCATCTCTATCGTCAATTGGTCATTTGATTCAAAATGTTGACAAAGGAAGAGAATCAGTTCAATTTTTTGACCCTCGACTTGATTTCTCGTTTGCATTTTCTCCCAATTAAAGTCAACCTTCTCACCGGCACCATTCAAAAGGAGGAGAGGAAATGGGAGAAAATTAGCTGGAATTTAAAATATTTTTTGGTCATTGTGGACTGGCTCTACATCACCATTCGGTTCATTCAGTCCATTTTCATTCCAGGATTATTTATAAAACAACATTTCACGATCCACATGGCCATTATGGGAGCCTACACGGTCGTCGTAATGTCTACCAATTCCCTGTTCATGGATGGAAGTACCATGAATATGAAAATCTTCAATTTTCTCTATCAAAATCCTCCTCCAAAGAAAGGTACACTCTGACACAATAAAAAATGTAAAAAAGTTTAGGTAAATTAATTGGAATTTTTTGGACAGTTCGTAGAAGCGGAATTTTCAAATATTCCCGTCATGAACTCCTCACTTTGGTCCTCCCGTTTCTATTAGGCATTTCAGTTGGCGGTCTGATAATTGTTTTGGGTTCAGACCAGAACCGGAAGATGCTTCTATTTTCGTGTCTGCCCTCATCCCTTCAAAATTCTTACACTTTTTACAGTTTTTTTCTGATTGATGTTTATTGTTTTGTATTTATTCTCTGTTGTGGATACTTTCTTCTATTGAGCCAGCTCCTCTTTTTTGAGAAGTTAGAGGAGACCCATATGGAGATGAAACTCAGTCTCAGGTAAGTCTCCAAAATTAGTCAAATGGGTCACAATTGAAGAAAAATATTTTTATTAAAGGGGGCCGGGAAAGAGAATCCCCACAAATTTTGTGACGAGAATTTCGACAGAACTTCAAAATTTGTGGCTGATAATTAAAATGTTTAATTATCTTCACGCCCTCATCATCTTCCTTGTCAAAATTGCGTCCATTTCCGTCTGCATTTTTTGTACGTGCTCTGCCATCCTCCAAAACTTTTTTAGTGACCCCTTGCTCGTACTAGTCAACGAAATTATGGCTATAGACGCGGTCCTTTGCTTCACAACAATTTATGAAAAGGCTTTTCAAATTCAACAAAATTTTGGTCTCATAAATTCCCAGGTCAAGGTCATAATGGTGGAGTATGCTTTCAAGAAAGAGGAAAGAGAGGTGGTCAAAAGGAGGGTGAGGTCAATTCCGAATGTGGGGGTCAAAGTTGGGAGGTTTCATACTTTGGAGAGGATGTCAACCGTCAATTTCCTTCATTTCTGTCTCACCCACATTGGGACTCTTCTTATTGCTCATTGTTAAATTTAATTGTTCATTCACGAATATCCTAGTCCTAAATAAATTAGCGTAATCATGATAACTAAATAGAAATAATTAATAGTGTTGACTAATTGTAGTAACTGTTTAATTTAAATTGTTCGTGTTGTTAAAATAATTGCAATAAAAATATTACTTTTAATTGTAGAGATGATGAAGGCACTGACAAACATGAAAGCTGGTGGCCCATTATTTTATCAACAATTGACCTGGTCAACTGTGATGTGAACTGGGATTGTACCCTGCTGGCAATTTGTGTGGCAACTTGCTTATATTTATATTTTATATAACAAAACACAAAAATTAACTTTTGTGTCCACATCAAATTTTGACGACCTCAATTTGTGGACTCCACAAATGGGCAGCGGTTGGCAAATTGGGGAAACAAAATTGACAAAACATTTAAATCAGTCAACCCCCATCGAGCCACTTTGGTCAAGAGCTGAACAAATAATTAAAATAATGGACCCTCTGTTTGATTCAGTTAAATGAAAATTATTTAATTTGAAATACATTAGCCAAACAGTGGGTTCCTTTAATTTACATAAATTAGCCAATTATTTAAGTTGGCTAATTTGGCAATAAAAGGGGGGTCTTCTCAATTTTCTTGTTTTTCTCATTAGCGTAAGAATACTGGAACCAAGTACTTAATTCAAAAATTGGCATTGATAATAAACGACGCGCAAAAAAAAGATTGATTTTCAAGAAATATCAAGGAACATTTTAGAAAGACTTCTGTGGCCATTTTCACTTTGCTTAGAAATGTTGACGCGGGAAGAAAATCGGTTTAATTTCCTGGCTCTTCACTGGACTTCCCGTTTTAATTTTCTCCCAATTAAAGTCAATCTTCTCACAGGCACCATCCAAAGAGAGGAGAAATGGAAAAGATTTGTCTGGAATTTAAATTATTTTTTGGTCGTCTTGGACTGGCTCTACGTCACCATTCGCTTCATTCAATTCATTTTGTATCCGGAATTATTCATCAAAGTACTTTTTGCAATTCACATGGTGATCATGGGTGGCTTCACAGTTGTCGTTATATCAAGCATTTTCCTGTACATTAAAGGAAGTGCCTTAAATGTGAGCATTTTTAATCTTCTCTTTCAAAATTCTCCTCCAAAAGAAGGTAAGCTTTGGCCCAGCTTAAAAACGTAGATAATTTCAGGTAAATTAATTGAATTATTTGTGCAGTTCGAAGAAGCGGGATTTTCAAATATTCCCGACATGAGTTACTCACTTGGTCCTACCCTTCTTATTGGGCATCTCGGCTGTGGGTCTCATAATTCTTTTAGGTTTGGACCAGAACCGGAAACAGTTACTCTTTTCCGCTCTGCCCTTTGCACTTCAAAATTCTTACACTTTTTACAGTATTTTTTAAATTGATGTTCACTGTTTTCTTTTTGTTGTCATTTGTGGCTACTATTTCATTCTCGTGGAGCTGCTCTTATTTGAGAAATTGGAGGAGACTCATCTCGAGATCAAATTACGTCTCAGGTACGCCCCCACTATTAAAAACAATTTCCAATTGAATTGAATTCAAAATATTTTAATATTGAAGGGGAGCGGGAAAGAAAATTCCAAAGGATTTCGTGAGGCTGATTCTGAAAGATTTGGAGAATTTGTGGCTGATAATCAAACTGTTCAATCAACTTCACTCGCCCATTATTTTTATCTTCCAGCTTATGACAATTAACGGCACCATTTTCTGCATGGCCGCTGCGATTTTAGAGAACTTTTTCAGTGAGCCTTTGGTTGTAATTATCAACGCAGTTTTGGCCACAGATTGTGCCGTTTTCTTTACAAACATTTTTGAAAAGGCCTTTCAAATGGGGTATTATTAATCGGGCAGTAAAAATAATGAAAGTGGCAATAAATCTACAACAGTAAAAATAATGATTTTGGAAGTAAAAATCTTGACTTTGACAGTAAAAATTTTGAAAGTAGCAGTAAATTTTTGGCCGTAAAAATAATGAAGTTCGAAGTAAAAATCATGATTCTGACAGTAAAAATAATAACACTGGCAGGATAAATAATGAAACTGGTGGTAAAATTAGATGAATTAATTTAAATATAACTGAGTTGGGTCGGTAGTAAAAAGTCATTATTTTGGTGATAAAAATAATGATTTTCTCAAGAAATAAATTTTGTTTAAAAATAAACATGACAATTTAATAAAAGAATTGGTAGAACCAGTGCAGTAAGAATGTAGGGTCAGATAATTTTTCAAGAAACAAACGCACAATTCAAGCAGGGCAATTGCTGAACTATTGGGATAGGATGAGCTATAACCGAATGGGCTTTTGGGAGGTCACCTTACATGTTTTCTAAAATTATTAATGTATTTACTGCTGGAGTCATTATGTTTACTGTCACAACCTTTACTAATACTGCCAAAATAGTTAATTTTTCGGCTGCAAAATTTACTGCTAATTTCATTATTTTTACTGCCTAATAATTATATATACTGTCTGATCATGAATTTTACTGCCGGATCATTATTTTTACTGCTAGATCAGTATTTTACTGCCTGATTATTATTTTTACTGCTAGATCAGTATTTTACTGCCTGATTATTATTTTTACTGCTAGATCAGTATTTTACTGCCTGATTATTATTTTTACTGCCAGGTTCATGTAATTTACTGCTAATTTCATTAAAAATACTGCCACCGAAATTAGCGTCCATAAATTAAATCCATCGGCAAAAAAATGAAGCCATAAAATTGTATTCTAATCCCACTAAGGACTAGAATTTTTATAAAATACTATTCTAAATTATCAATGGATTTTCAAAAATTATGAGTAGTCTAGTTTAAAAAGATAGGTATATTGTCCATTTTTTATTTTTTAATTAGGTATTTTGTCCATTAGATGTATTGTCCATTAGGTAATTTGGGTTTAAGTGGATTGACTTTAGATGGATTGGGTTTAGGTGGATTGGTTTTAAGTGAATTGACCCAGAACCGCTAGGATAGGAGGCCTTGAATATTTTTAAAAGGATGAATTTTATTTTTGCCCACCCCATAAAATGAACTGCCATCAATACATTTTTGTCATGACATGCGATACGGTCATTAAATTTAATGGACTATTTTGTTCCAAATTAATTTGTTGTGAATTTGTGAAATAAAAGTGACCTTATTGAGGGCAGTGGGAAGTCGTCAAAACTGTATGGGAATTTTGACAAAAATATAATTTACAAAATATTAAATTATCGGGGAGAAATCTCATTAATTATATATTGATAAATTAATTAATTTTGAAAAACTGCTATATAAAAATGGAATTTAAAATTAATTTCAATGGTAATGATTATAATTATTATTTAGTTACGCGGCATAATGTATGCCAATTAAAAACTGACTCAACTAAATTAACAGATAAATGCACAAGAGGAAGATTTTGTTTGAACGGCGTCGAAATTGTGAAAAAGAAATGGCTCTTCATTGAAATAAAAGTTTGTCTGTCCGGCCATCTTTTTCTCCAGTAATTTCCAGTCCCTCCGGGAGAATTGAGGGTACAAAATTAAAATACAACAATTAAATTAATGTGAGCCATACAAAACATTGTAAAACCAATTTAATTATTATTCAAACCAAACTTTAGTCAATGTAAACTGACTTTACATTCCAAAAATTGTTGTACACAAAAATTAAAATAAAGCTTTGTACGTAACGTGTTTATAAACACGTTTTAGAATTAAAAAGTATACTTTTTAATCCCAATTTATTTAATGACAGTTAAAATTCTTGTTAACTTTGTACACATCAATTTAGAACTACAATGCATTGTATGTAGCGTATCCATTGCAATGGCCCTAAAACTTGACGGTGATTTCCAAATGGAGGAATTACACGAATGACGTCAAAGCTTTGCAATTTAATTAATGGGGAAACGCATTCAATTATAATTAAATGCGTATTTCAGCATAACTATAATAGTTTGTTCTACATTATTGTTAAAAATTAAGTATTTAATTCTGACAAACCTTTTAATACATATATAAAATATGTATAAGCTGTACGTGGGGTCTCATGTGTACATAATAATTTCAAAATTTTTCGAATTGGTTCAACGGAAAGTAACAAGCAAGCCCGACACCTGTCGGATGATAAAATCCACGAAATTGGGAGTAGAAGCCCTCTCCAGAGTTGTGAAGTCCCCCACTTTGACCCCCACACTCGGGACAGATGTGACCCATGTCCGAATGTAGACCCGGCTATTTTTAAGGTGAAGTCCCTGCGCCGACACGAGAATTTGGGCCTTAAATTCCTTTATCAATCCAGGCAAGGCAAAAGCGTCGTCATAAACGACGACAAAAATTGCCAAAGTATACAGACCGGCAAAAATGGCAAAAGTGGCGCCAACTGGATCAACCGTGATGAAACGAATACCAGCAAAGAGATTGATAATGGTGGCCGTCATGAGAAAAATTTTGTAAGCAAAATTTACGTAGGCGTAAACAATATTAAATAATTCCAAATCCAGTTCAGTCAACCTCGCGTACTGACATTCACAAATGAGCCCCATCATGTTCCATTTATGTCCTGCTCTTGGCCTATCCCAACCGGAAGTCACAAAATAAATTGTAATGAAAAAAATCATATTTTTTTTTTATTATTTTTACCTGAGCGAATGGAAACGACCCTTCAAATTGTCGGAACTACTTTGAATGAAAGCCAAAATTTCATAGAGACCATAAAAAGCGATGCAGGATGCATACATCAAAGTGAAAGTCTCATGCGCCACAAGGGCCATCAATATCCCGCGGCCTTGGTAGACAGGAGGAATGGCGGGATATATGAATTGGATTGAGGATGGGTCATACATGTACAAGACCGCGATTGAGAGGGGAGAAAAAAGAATTAAACCAGAGGGCATCATCAGTAAGAACCATTCCTGTTTCGAGTAGTTTCTTCGCGCCACTTTATTTTCTGTCAAATAATCGACATATATCGATAGGTCATTAAAAGAGATCACTGACGATCACAATGAGCTACAAAATTTTTAATAATTTAAGTTTTTTACCTTGATCACCCACTCTCAGCTCATTGAAGACCCCTTCGTTGACGCTGGGGTTCTGGATGAAGAGGTCAATGACCCAGAAGCAGATCATCATGTAGAAGCTCGACATCAAGATGTGAACTGGCAATTGATGGATTTGTGGATACTTCCCCCATAGAAGAGCTCCAATGAGGCCACCAGTCTTCCAGAGGGTGACCCCCAAGAAATTTGAGAACCACAAATAAAATAGTGGGCGACGCCATCCTTTGGTGAACATTTTAATCTTGCCTGTAGAGACATTGAAGTGGGCTGGGTATATTCCCAACGTTGAAAGGATCCAAAGTGTTCTATAAACGACGACCAAATCTTTACTTTTTATCATTTTGAACGGGTCAGTCTGTTAAATTTCTTTCTCAGGTGAGAATGGTCACGTTAATTTGGTTTCTATTATAGATTAAATTAATTATTTTATTTTAATTAATGTAATTGTAATTTTGTGAAATTTGGCTTGTTGTGGAAAATATTTTTGAAAGAAGAATGCACAAGATTTTTAAAAGAGACTTGTAAATTGAAATTGTGTTGAATTTATTTTGGTTTTGTCTCGATTGAGTGCCGGACGAAAATTGGTTTGGTAAAAGTTAGGGCTCAATAAATATGACCATTTTAAAGCTCTATAAATTACAAGTCCTGCCAAATATCTGTTAACTAGTTTTAAACAGGGCGCGCGTGCTTCTAAAGTGTCAAATAATATTCACAGGTTGTGAAGCAGTCAAAATGAATTGAGGACATTTTATACCAATTAACAAAATGGATTGTAATTAACAAATTCATAAATAAGTTAAAAATGTAATACGGAAATTAACCCAGGTTTCAATGCCCATGTTCAGACTTGGGGCATGAAAGTTAATTAAAATTATGACCTTCATTTTCTGTGTTAATTGTAATATTTTGTCGTCGTATAAAATTTTATTTCAATTTGTGAATAAAAAATATTTGCCTAATTATTTTTTGGTTGACTTTAATGCTTTGAAATTCGGCAGGCGCCCGGATGGATCAACTTTTTCTCTTGAAAAATGAAATAAATTTTGATACTGGAAAATGAAATTGTTCACATTAAATTAGGAGTAAATAAATGCAAAGTAGTTTTCAATCTTTTGGAAAAGCACAAGTCTACAAGAATAATAAAATTATCATTGACTTTACCTTCAAAGAATACGCCGAGTCAAGAATTTCATTTAATTTTTTGAAAAAATTGTTCCCTATTAAAAACATATTCCTAGTTAACATGTTATAATCCCCACTGAAATAGCCCAAAAATAAAATAAAATAAATTAATCCAACTCATAATTCATTCGACTCAGTTGACATTTTTTTGACCCTTAGCTGGATGTGAGTTCAGGACGGAGAAATTGCATGAATGGCGTCAAACCCTCGCAAATTAAATAATAGACACATACATTTAATTATCAGCATTGTAATTGTTATAATAGCTAGTTTATTCCAGATTACTGTTAAAAATTAAATAATTACTAATTAAACTAAATAATAATATTATAATTAATACAATACAAGTTGTCAATTTATTTTTATGTTCCATATAACATTCCTTATCAAATTCCTCGAATTTTATTCAACGTAGCAAAGTGACGAGGATCGATAATATTTACAGTTTGCTTCTTCACAAGGCTAGAAAAACATTTAGCCTGTTTTAAAATTAAAAGTTTTTCAAAAATAAATAATTTGGCAATTAATTGATGAAACATGAAAAATACAAAAATTGATAAAGGCAACATGGCCAAAATAAATCTCAATTTTGGATGTAATCTGAATGCATGCTGATAAAAAGATTAACTCGTGACCATTCACTTTGAATTTATTTATCTGAAATTAGTTGGAGAACAATACACCCACTGTGTCATTCTCAAACTATTTTTAATTACAATTGAAAATAGTTTTAAAATCCAGTCCAAAATGGCTACCCAGTCAAAGGAGAGTCCATTAAATTTGGACACTGAAAAATCTCTCAGGAACGTGCCTCAACGAAACGAAGACGAAAAAGAAGACGAAATTTCCAGTGCAAATGTGGACCATTTAGACGCAAAAGATGGACAAAATTGTGGAGGATTTGGTGGGTTTTATTTGGGTTTGGGTCAAAGAAATTTGGTGTCATCGTCACGGGGTGGGGCCCATCAAAGGACGTCTTCCACTCGATCTCTCGTTCCCCCTGCACCCAAACCGGCCCCATCGCCCACACAATTTAATGGGACGAGTGGCAACTGTAAAGTATCTTAAACTGTTTAGTGGATGCCCGTTCAAACCAATTCAACTGATTGAATTGTCATTTTTTAAAACAAGAGTTCCATTTCTATCTGGACACCAGCATAGTTAAATAGACCAAATAAACTAACTTTACTTATAAACAGACACAAAATTGAAACGCTGGATTTTCTATTGATCTTGTGCAAGACCCAACTGGCTAGAAAATATTGAGTGGCGTCGAAGGAAATTAATTTTGAAACATTTCGATAATCTTTTCGTGTACATTTAGTCATTTATTCACAATTCAAGAGTTTTCAACTAAATTACTTTTATCATGTTTACAATGTTAAGTCAAATTTTGAAAAGTAAGAGTGGCAATTCCTTTTGCTTAAATAAAAATGATCAAATTCAATTTAATTTATTTTATTTTTAATTTTAACTTCATTGTTGGCCTTTTGGCATATGAAAACTAAATAGGGTGATGCATAATTTAGTTCAATAAAATAAAATAAAAATTTCTGTTTATAAATTATCACGTCTCCTCGTCTTCTCTAATAAGTTTTTAATTTCAACTAATTCAACATCTATAACCGTTTATCATGACTTGAACAATTAAGGCGTACAAAATGATCAAATTTAAAATTAATCACGACAATTAAAAAACTCTGCCGGTGGCTTTCTCCACGAAATGGTTTTCGTTGTTGTTGGGTTTGACCCACCACCCGTAGTGACTCTCCGCCTTGAATTGAGAACTGGCCCCCTTCCACGGCTCGTCAATGCCCTGGAACATTTGAACTTGAACTCCACTCGACGACGCCCATTGGCTAATCCCACTCCAATACGCCACCTCATTTTGAACCGAATTCGGCGAGTCATTAAAACTGTTTTCCGCACTGGGCCAGCCCGTCTCCCCGATTCGGAAGTCAATGTTCCCATTGGCTCCCTTGAACGCCGCCCTCAAATGGTCAATATAATACCCAACCTCCTGCGCCGCCCTCGCTGGACCTAGCGCCGCGTGTTCTTTACTAGGATAAACATTGCAATAAATGAAATCGGATGCTTGGGCGATTCTCCTCACGACGTCTTGAATATTCCCGCCATCTGGTAGTGCACCACACGTGTGGAGTCTAGCGCCAACTTTGAGTCCGGCTTGATGCGCTCGGTCTTTGTATTGATTGATCATGCCCAAAACTCTTTCACCGGAGTTGGGGTCAATGACATACTCATTGGTGAAGGTCAAACCCCAGACGGTGTTGGGGGCGATTGAGTTGGCCTCGGCGGCCGCCGTGAGGGCGTTGTTGATTTCTTTGTTCATGAAATCTTGATTGTCATTTTGATACATTCCAATATTCACTCTAAATGCGCTCCCCGTGTCTCTGTTTAGCTGCGCGGCAGATCTCGCTACAATCGAATTGCTGTCACATTTATCCCAAGCGCCACCAGCGCACCATTCTGTTGAATCAAAAGTTAATTTTAATTGTGGTTAAATTGTGGAATTAATTAAACTTACGTTGGATGCCCATGCTGTAAGTGGAAATGTGACTGAATTTGGTTTCAATGACCTTCAACATGGCCTTGATGTCATCCACGCTGTACTGATCCCAATTCCGCCAGGGGGATTGGTCCGTGTAGGGAGAGAAACCCACGCCGATTAAATTCCGATCAAAATTTTGACCCAAGGTCAAAGTGAACGTCGTCTAAATTTTATTTTGAAAAGTTTATTACAAATTTTGAATAAATAAATTTAATTTATTCTGGGGACTTACCATTAAAATGATGAGCTTCATTTTAGAAATTTAAAAATTGACGAAACAGTTTAATTGAGCTTGTGGATTATTTTAATCCCGCTTTTATGGCAGAATTGAGGGAGGAGTTGGACAATGGGACAGATTTCTGTTTTTTGTGGTTAAATTCTGAAACAAATTGGAGTTGGTTTTTGACAAAGAATTCTTGACGTCACTTGACCCTGTCAATCTGGGAATAAATGGAGAAAATAGCACATGTGTGGCTATGCAAATAAATTTTATTTTTAATTTCGAATCTCAATGTGTCAATTTATTTTATTTGAAAAGAATAAAAGCTAACCACAAAAAGACAGCCAGTTAAATTACAAATAAATTAAATGGAAAAATGATTTTGATCTGAAAATAAAATGATCCATTTCCAGACCCAATTTTCTGAAATGACTAGAAGTTAAATACAATTAAATAAAAATTTATGATTTGTAGGTGGCAATGAAGGAGACGCTGTTTTCGAAAATGTAAGAGGCGATGCTGATGGAGAGGCCCATGTCCACAAAATAAAAATCCCCGACCACAATCCGGAATGTCGGACACCTCTTCACAAATTTACGAAACCAGGCGGGACGTGTGACCACATTGTACCGCCAACCAGCCACCATTTCACCAGCCATGAAATTGACAAGCCCAAAATGTTTGGCATGATACATGAATACAATGTACAAACTGCACGCAATGACCAATGACCTCGTGTCACCAAAAACGATGGCTTGAAAAGCCCCCAGGGTGACCGTGGACACGGTGTACACCGTTCAAGCCTACGTATGCTTGAACTGACAAATGAATCCAATTTAATTCTAAAATATTCCCAGTAGTTTCGACTAGCCCGTAAAAACGCACCGACTGCGTTCAAAACTTCACACAATTCAAAGTTTTTATGTGTGCGTACATATGGCTGCGATGGTGCATGATCTCTCTACACAGTAAAGCAGAGGAATCCCCTTCTCCTCCAAAACTAGCCTATGTAATATACATAAGTCTTTCATGCAATGGAAAGAGGGGCGATTTCGGAACAAAATCGTGCAATAGGTGATATTTGGACTTGTGATTTTACTCCCCTGATTCAAGTCACTTTCAATGGGAAAAAACAATGTAAAACTCATCTTCATTTGATAGAGTCTATCGTTCTATCTACTTTATGCAGAGCTTTCATATTTTTACATATGTAATGTATGGGTTCTACTGGATTTTTAGAATTTTGATGGAACAGCCGTCCAATTCATTGGCGGCAAGATCCAACTTACAGAATGGAAAAAATTGGACTAAAATTCGAGCAAAGTGTTTGGCTATCTGGCTTATCATGGGACTGGTCATCACTAACGCGTACATGGGTCTCCTGAAATCCAACTATGTAGTCCCTTACCCCTTCCGCACAAATTGGAGCCGGTTGGAGGAATTTAAATTCCCTACAGGGCCATTCAGGATTTATGAGGGGCGCTTGAAATGTCCTACTGAGGATGAAAAATTATACATGAAGGTTGCCATTGAGTTATTTAACAAGTCCCCTAGTATCGAATCCCTCCGTTACGTCATCAACCGTGCGTCCTTTGGACTCCTAGGACAAATTCAATCCTACGCCTCACGATTTGTTCAGTCATGTCAAAAAAATGTACATGGAGGCAAGACAACTATAGGCCTTTTAGTCAGTCCAAGTGTCAGAGATTCAAGGAATGTCAAGACATGATCAAGTGGGCTCATTTTTATACACATAGAAAACTCCTCTGTTTCCCAGAGATGAGGACCACCTGGCCCACGTTTATCCAAACAAATATGACGAAGGCCCATACACTCCTTGTCATTTTTGAGAATGAACTTCCGTTCTTCTGGAACCAATTCAAGACACTCATGAGGGCCAATAGAGACCTCCGATTTTCTCATAATAGTAAGGAGGTGGATCAAATGACTGTCCAGGCAAAGTACACCCGTTTCCTACTGAACAATTCTCCAGTGATTCTGGGGGAGCGTTGGTTTTTTTTGGATTAGTTCCGAGTCAAATGCGTCGTCTAATAGCCTCTGGGATCTATTGGCACTGGGAGAAGTGGCATGATATTCAGTTTACACAGAGGGAGATTAGGAGGATTGATAATTCGACTTGGGTGGACGAGCGGGTTCGAGTTTTCATCCCCTTGGCTTTTAAGGG
>JAQIVZ010003531.1:0-13574 GCA_034700945.1 Arrhopalites spinosus
TTGTAGAAAAATTGCCCCTTTTTGTAAAAAAAGTGCCCTTTTCTAAGTGTGTGGCACCCTGTCACATTTTCTTACACTAGGCCCTGAGTGAAACCAATGGGGATTCTTTTTGGTCTTTTGGGGAACAATTACAATAAAGAAAACTCGTGGAGGGAACAAGAATAAGTATTGCCCAGGTCATTTTTATTTTGTAAAGGGATAAAAATTGCCACGCTTTTGTGGCCAGTTAAAAGTTTTTAGAGAGTTAAATTGTAATATATTTTATGTGGTTTCATTTTTTATTCGAATTTTACTTTAAAAAAGTGACAGCGTTCTACGTCGTCGTTTCGATGATTTTGACATTAATTTTTGTTTGAACAGAAGTTCAATTCACGGGCTTGGGCCAAGACCCCGATCTGATTTTCACGAGGTTCATGGATGATACACTGAACACTTGCATTGTGGCTAGTTGACGATCGCGATACCTGAATCATTAAAATTTAAATAAAATGTGCACATGTTCAAGGCCAGTGGCCACTTTTTTTTGTTGCCATTCAGTCCGTGTTTTTCCAAGTGAATCTTGACGCTTGGCATCTCTCCTCCTCACACCGTGAAGGTGAGTTACCCCCCCCCCCCCCCTCCCCCTCTCCTCTCCCACAAAAAAATGGTTGAACCTCCAAAGTACAATTTTTTACTATTGTTCTGAATGATTCAGAAAAGTGCCAATCTTTTTGAGTTTTTTGTCATTTCATTTATTTACTTGCGCGAAAAATTAATTTTTTTTGCTTGTGCTAAAAGAGTTTAAAAGTGGCACGTGTCAATTGTCACGTGTTTTTATGGTTGAGGGAAAATTGTGTAAATTATTTAAATATTTTTAAGGCATATTTAATTGCCGATCGCCATTCGTTATGAATTTAAATATTTAATTTATGCAAATGTTCAGTTGCATTGTTAAATAATTTCAATCTTTATGATTTTGCAATATAAAATTATGTTTTAATTTAAAGTCATTTAAATATCTCCATTAAAATCCCTTTTATTAATCAAGCTTATCTTCACCTGACTTTAAATTTCCGTTATATATTTAATTTTAAAACTTGAAATAAAATTAAATCCTATTGTTAACCTCTGCCCTCTTTATCTCTCTCCGTCAGCCTTCAAGTTTTTTAACCTTGAAAAATCCACTCGATTATTTTTTTGCAATTCATTCCCTCTAATAAACTCAATTAAAGTAGAAATTAAAAATGATTGAGCCCAAGAATTCCAATTTTAAGTCAACTCCAAAAAGAAGAGAAATTCAACCGGAAGGACTTCAATTATTTTTATTGTATCTCCGATTTTCGGTCGAAATCTTTGGCCTATTTTTGTACACCCTGTACACTTTTGCCCTCTTTGTTTTCCGTCAATTCGTCCCTGCTGACCCCAAGAGCTTAAAAAATGAAATTATTTTGGTAAACAATTTTCAAATTAAAATTAAAAACATTTTTTAAAAATTTTGAATTTATTTTGACAGGTCACGGGCGGAGCCAATGGAATAGGACGAGAAATTTGTTTGGGATTAGGAAAATTGGAGTCAAATTTAATTATAATTAGTTGGGACGTTGACCCCGAGGCCAACGAAATTTTAATTAAAGAATTAAAAGCTCATGGGGTCAAAAAAGCTTATGGCTTCACAGTCGACGTCAGTAACCAAAAAGAAGTTGAAGTGACCGCGCAAAAGGTAGACATGTTTTAAATTGTTTTAAATTCTAAATTTAACCGCCATTTTAAATTTTAGATACGCCAAGAAATTGGGAATGTCACCATGCTCTTCAACAACGCGGGAATCTCCGGGCCGAAGGGGAACGGATGGGAAGTGTCACCAGAGGGAGTTGAAAAGGTTTTTTCAAAATTAATTTAAAACTAATTAAATTGACTATTGACCTTCTGACCTCTTAGGTGTATCAAATAAACGCCATCTCTCATTTCTACACAATAAAAGAATTTTTACCATCGATGATAGAAAAAAGTCATGGTCACGTGATTGAGACTTGTTCAGTTTTTGGATTTTTTTATTCAAAATATGGCTCCCCGTACATTGCCTCTAAGCATGCGGTCAAAGGTTATGTCGAGTCCATTAAAGAAGACTTGAGGAATTTAAAGGGGAAACCGGATGTCAAGTTTACCCTTGTCTATCCACACAATACGATTACGAACATGACGAGGAATATAAATTTCCAAGCTGGGTAACGCAAATTAATTTAATTAATTAAAATTACGTGACTAAATTAATTTAATTTTAATTTAATTGTAGAAAGTATCCATTTTTGATGCCCCACATGACCCCAGCTTTCGTAGCCTCAAAGGTCATTGAAGGAGTCTTGAGGAATTATGAACACATTTACGTCCCTGGTGACATGAGATTTGTCGCCATGTTTTTGTATGAAAAATTAATTTATTTTAATTAATATTTAATTCATTTAATTCATTTTTTTATTCATGTAGGCAAATGTTGCCACCTCAAGTGGTCAGAAGATTGACTGACATTGTTGACATTCAGACGGACATTCAAAAATAATTTAATATTTAATTTAAATATTATTCCATTTAATTAAAGATGCCCTTAATAAAATTGACAATTTGACGAAAATGAGTTTAATTGTAATTAAAAAAATGAATTTTTACTGTGCTGGGAAAAAGAACATTCTCGAATGTTCTAGAACAATTTTATAGGGAATTTTTTCCCCTCAAGCATTCCTGCGTAGTGCGTACAGTCCATTGCGTCGTCCCATCTCCGGCCCGGCTTCCTCCCCCTCTTTCCATGCCAGTCTAAAACTGCAAGCTCCTGTTGCGTCACAATTAATTTGCGTGCTTTTATTTACAAAAACTTAAATTGCGATTGGAAATTCGAGTCAAAAACAAATTTTGAAAGGTAAAATTAATTGTAAATTAAATATTGGGATTGTACCTTAAATTAAAATATTTAATTTTAGGAATGGCAGACAAGGATCAGTACACTTGGGCTTGGTGGAAGGACCCTTATCAGGACACAAAATTCAGCCCGCCATCTTGTTCATTTTTCCCACAACGACATCGTTCCTTCTATCACACTCAATTTGGTCAAGTCCCGATTTATGACCGGGTCATAGAGGAAATGACGGGTCACGGTCAGCCGCAAGATCAATATTATTCGGGTCAATACTCTCCTTCCTCTTTGTCTGCTGAGGAATCCCATTTCAATTGTTGCCCGCTACACATGCCCGGGATTCAATAGTGAAAATAGTCTGATCAATAATTTTAATTCAATTATAATTAATATGGAAATTAATTTAATTGCCAATTTATTAATTAATTTAATCTAAAACTTGTCATTATGCAATAATTTAACGTAATTTATGTGTACATTCTATTTGCAGAATAAAATCAAGTCATTAAATAATTTTTTACCAAAAATTGAATATTTTATTTTAATTTCACCATTTTTGATACAGAATATGATTAAAATGGTTATTTTAATTGAACTTTCATCCTAATTAATTAAAATTATTCCAAGTGATGACTGTCGACAAATTTTTTGGCGTACTCCACTTGAAGTTGTTGCTTCCATTCCTTTTTGGCGGGTGTTCTCTTCAATTGACCGTCCCAATCGAGGTCAACAAGGCCCCCCTTCCTTGCAATGACAGCCTTGACCCGACTTGCAAAGTCAATGCTTGACTCCCCCTCCTTCCTTGTCATGGGCGGGAGATACCAAACATCTAAAATAATTAATTTTTAATTAATTAAAATTAAATTTATTTATTTCTGTGCAGTTTCAGTTTGTGATGATTTAAATATACGTAATTAATTACCAACGACGATGGCCCATGACGTCATCATCATGTACAAATACTGAACCATTGAAAACTATAAACCCAAATTCAAAATTAAAATCCCGCTCAAATAATTAAAATAAATATTCCTCACCTGACTAGAATCCCAAAAAGCATCCCCAAATCGTGGGTCATACTTAATAGCCACAGGGTAAATGACCCCACCGACCTCAAATGACCCTTTTTTAAATTGCATGACAGCACTATTATTAATACAAGTCCCCTCCGGGAAAATCAAAATGGGGCACTTGGACGTGTCATTTGCATGCTCCTTCAGTCTCCTCGACACCGCCTCCCGATCCCGCATCTCACTCCGCTCAAACCAAATATGGGAGGAAGCACGTGACACCGCCCTCTGAATAATTCCCAAAAACCCGCCATGAAGCTGGCCAATCATGGCATAAGTCGAGTCGCATGCCAAAATAACGACATCTATCGGAGAAGTATGATTAGCCACACAAATCCCATTCTTGGTGGGGCGATTCTCTTCACAATGGTAAGTGACAATGGCAGAAAAAGCGCGGGACAAAAGTCGAAAACAAAATTTTGAAACGTAGTCATTCAACTGCCTTCGAAAAGCCCACTGGGGCAATAAGCCAATGAGAAAGGTCAACAACATGAGGGTCAAAGTAGCCAATACAGTAATCACGATTCGTGGGGGGAAAAATACAAAATATCTCATTAAAAATCCCCCCAACCAAATTAAAGATAACCTCCAACTTATAAATTCATGATTTCGATTCGTCCGAGTCAATAAATTCCATGACCTCAATTCCTCCGCTACAAATCTCTGGGTCACTTGATCTTCTACTATGGCGGCAATCCCAGAATTTAAAAATTCAAATGAGTCTTGAAAATCATAAGTTTCTGAATCTTCAAGAGAGACACTTGACTTGTGTTCTTTCTTCACATCGAGGTCATTGACATTGACTTCATCTTCCAATGAACTTGAAGGGTCAGTCCCATGCGCCTTTTCTATTTGCTTGGTTCCATAGTCAAATAAAATGAGGAGGAAATCGACTATTTTTCGACGAATCCCCAAACTTGTCCCTGTTGCCGCTAGAATGTAGACGACGACCATGAGGGAGGCGAGAGGGATGAAGAAAAAGTAGTAGAGGAGGAACTCGATGAGCGCCATTTTGTGGAGGGAATTTTAAATACTTTAAATGCCAATTGTCTCTAATGGAATAGGAGACATTGGTGGTTGTCTCTGAGGCTGAGAAACGTGATTGGGATTGGAAATTTACAAGTGAAGAGTGGCCATGGGGGATGGCCATGAGTCGTTAGATTAATTGTGGACATAATGGAGGAGCCTTTGTACAAAGTACAAGGCAAAATATTAATAAACTTTTCTTATCTCCTCCCCCTCCCCCCTCTAGTGATAAGCCACGTTTTCAACGAGTGACAAAATATTAATTAAAAAGATTTTTAATGAGCGACAACACCAATCGGCAATCATTGAATTTCATGATTAGTTTTAGACGCATTTAAAATTTAGAACCAACTTTTTAATAAATGAGCGACCATTTTTAAAATGTTGCAACCACAAGGTCAAAATTTTGACTTGCACTTTTTTAATTTTATTGCTCTGTTGAAGCGCTTGCTCTAATTAAAAGTTTATTAAAATTTTAAATATTTTCATGATTAAAATTCCTTAATGAATAATTAGTGATGAGATTAAAATCCATTTTTATTAATTTTTAACGTTCCGAAACGTAACCACCTGGAACGCCATTTTTACTCCAAACCATTGACCACACTCCAGCCTTCCTTGCTGTATAGCATGCAGCGCCAGTGAGTAAATAATAACTAAACATTCTTTTGAATTTTGGCGGGTCTGGAAATAAATGTTGAATGCTGGGCCAATTCTTACAAAAATTATCATTCCATGCCCTCAATGTCAGGCTGTAGTCACCAGCTATAAAATAAATACCGCCAATATTTAAACACAATTTTTTGAAAAATATTAAAGACATACCAAAATTATGCCAATCTTCAAGAGTGAACAAATTTTTGGCGCTGGCAATCAAATCCTCCGGTCGGGGAAGGCGTCCATTAGGGAAAATATATTTATCATACCAGGGCTCCGTCCTTGGTAAACCATACGTGTCATGCGCGCCAGTTTGCAAAACAAACAATCCATGATCGTCCAGACATTTATGGACTAGTTCAAAATAACCGCGAAAATTATGATGGCCCACGTGCTCAAACATTTCAATGGACACGATGCGGTCAAATTTTTCGTTTATTCCGCGATAGTCCATACATCGAACGTCCACTGAAAGCCCTGTGCAATTTACCAAATGTAAATTTTTTGTCACGTGACTCAATTCAAAATTTGAAATTTACCGCTGACCTTTACATCGCTCTCTAGTCACTTTGGTCCCTTCTTTGGCAATGTTGACAGCCACCACTTTGACTTGGTACTTGGTGGCGAGAAAGTGAGCCAATGCTGAACAAAAAGTTCAAGAGGTCAATGACCTTTGTCAAATATTTAATTCAAATTTTAAACTTACCTCCCCACCCACAACCAATATCCAGCACGCGCATGCCTAAATAGTTTTCACAATAATTAAAAATTGAAATATTTCATTTAATATGGTTAATTACCTGGCTTCAATTTCAATTTCCGCGCCGTCAGTTCCATTTTATGAATTTGAGCCTCGTCCAAATTCTTGGCGTTCTTCCAATAACCGCAAGTGTAGGTCATTGACTTGTCCAGAAAGGCGGTGAATAATTCGGGGCCTTAAATATTTAAATTATAATTAAATTAATTCATTTTAATTAGAAATTGGAAATACTTACGAAGATCATAATGTTCTTTAGCAACTTTAAGGGAATGAGTTGGAGTTTGAAGATTAAAACAATCGAATTCCAGCCAATGAGCGAATTTGTGCCAAGAATATCGCTGATAAGTAAAGAGCCCTCCTTTAAGGAGGCGGTAGGTCAATCCTTCGAGGTCATCCACATCCCAATAGGATTCCATGTAAGTCTCCCCCATGCCTAATGACCGGTCGTTGGCTAGTCTTTGGTAGAAGCGGTCATCATGAATTTGAATGTCCCACGCTTCCTTCCCGTTGACGGTGACCCCAATGCTGGTCATCTTCCGGGTGATGAGACCCTTGACGATGGGGGAGAGGATCTTCATTATTATCCGGTGTATTATTTTGTAGATGAAGAGCACCAGGCGACTCAAGTGGTAGAGGAGGGTCACGAGGCCCAGGTCAAGTTGCAACATTTTAATTTAATTAATTGAAGAGCAAATTAAATTAATTTCATGTCTTCAACTGACGTCAAAAGACTGAGACGTCAATTTTATTGAGTTGGGACGCTGGTGAAAATTGGATACAGTTGATGTCACTTGATCTCAATTAAAAAATAGTTCCTGGATTTTAATGAGGGTCACATTTTTAGGCAATTTTTTTTCAACTTTAATTTTTTTGGTGAGGATGAGGGAGAAATTTTTTGGGAGTTGTCCACGTGTCAATTTTTATATGTGGCCCATCTTCATCTCAAGAATGACAAGGGTCATTTTTAAAAATGGGAAAAATTTAGGGTTTTCCTTACCGGAGAGAGGGTACGGCGGGGGAATAAAAATATTTTGAATTTTTTCATTTTGTGTTCCATTCCCTTGAACACAAATTTTTTTTTAGAGTTATCCTACCCAAAAATCTGGATCCTTAATTAATTGTCCCTTAATGAGCAATTTTTTTGGTACTATTGTGTCTCAAAAAAATGCACAGCGTTGAAATAGTAGAGTTAACATTTTTGTAATTTTAAAATTTTGGAAATAATCAAATTAATTTTTTGTTATTTACTTTGAGCCACAATAAATTAAGATTGAGAAAATATTTATAAATTAATTTTAAAATGTGCCAATTTTTTTTAATCATCCACAGAGAGAGAGAGAGAGAGAGAGAGAGAGAGGTTGGGTCTCTCTTTTGTAAATGAGCATCATCAAAATCTTACTACAAAAAAAAATATTTTAAAAATTGTGAGAGAAAAAAACAAATTGCAAAATAATGCTTCAATTGTAAATAAAGTAATTTAATGACAATTAGATCTCACAATCACAATCAGAGCAAAAAAAAAATAGCAAAAGTTAAATGTACATGGGTGTACATTATATTTCTTAGAGAAATATTTTGTGGTGGCCTGTGTGGGATTTGAAGCCGGAGCCTCTCATCCCGTGGAATTTAATTTTCATTTGCTTTTTGCATTGAGCTAACAGGCCGAAGTGGACAAAGCCGTTCAAAAAACTCGAGTTATCTTTGTTGAATTTTTCCATGTCAGAAAGAGTCCACCTTACACGGGAAGGGAGAGAAACATGGAAAACATATTCATAGCCTGATTCATATCCAAAATACGTTTTTTCATGACATCATCCTCAATTCTTGTCGTTTCCTCTCATTCAACTCACCCAAGCCGGCTTGTTACACCACACCTCTCCTTTAATTCTCCCATTTATTTTTCTACTCGGTAAGTTTACATAATATTTACTAAACCTCAATTTAAATTCATTTATTTATAAATCCCCATTTGTCCACAATATTTTATATTCAATATTTTAAATTAATTTAATTCACAGGACTGACAGCTGTCAATTTTTGGATTTCCTTCTCCTCATTTTGAAATTCATAATGTTGATGGAAGTTGACATGGAAAAAAGTCCTGGCATCCCTGACCCTGCCCAGGTCAAGCCAATGGAGAAGTTGCCATCAAAAACAAAGAAATTCAAAGACTTTTCCCTCATCAAGAAAAATTTATTCACAACAATCACCGAACAACAATTGGCCCAATTTTTGAGGTCAACCCCCGACGGCTCTCCACCCCAAAGAGAAGAAGTTCCCATGACCTCATCATTTGTCCAAGCCGCCATCACAGAAAGTCAAAAAAGTGGTACCCAGGGTGGGGCGGCTTGTTTCTCAACGGCGGGTGACCCGCGGGTCGACTTTTTCTTCAAAGTGACTGAACAAACGAATATCAATGAGCTTGTCCCCCTCCTCAAAAACTCGTGGGCTAGTCATCCAACCCACACTCTGAGACTAATAGCTGCCCTCAGGGACATCAAAGGAGGCAAAGGGATCCGTTCACAGTATCATGAATGTCTCTACTGGCTCTACCAAAATAATCCCAAAGTCCTCTATGAGAATTTAGAAGAACTTTTGAAATTCGGGTACTGGAAAGATGCTCTCCAATTTTTGATGGTCATCTTTTTCAAAGGCTACATTCACCCCCACTTGGATAAAGATGACGCAGGCGCGGGTCATAAACAAAGGCAACCGAGAAGAAGACAAAACAGGATATTCAAAAAAGAAAATGTCAAGGTCAAGGGCACTGAATTCCCTCTTCTGGTTGAAAAAGAAGCCTACAACAATTTAGTCATGAAACATTTTGGGTTTACTCACCGCAACGTCAAGAATCGTTTTCAGAAAAATATGATGCACAATTTGAGAATTCAATTAGCCCGCGAAAGATTTTTCAAAGACAAAAAGTATCAAATTTTTCACATTAAAATTGCCCAGATTTTTGCCAAACAATTACAAGTCGATTTAATTGAATTAAGAAAACCAGGTGACATCAAAAATATTTCTTTGGCAGCAAAGTGGGCCCCATCTCTTGAAGGCCATTTTGACCGCTATACTCTCATTGGCTCCACCGTCGCTTTAGAACTAGTCAAATTAAGTCAAGGTGGTGAGCAATTTGTCGAAGAAATCATGACCAAGCCACTTCCGATTGCTGTGTACCTCTCCCGGAAATATTATCAAAAACAATTCTGCCTCCCCCTGAGGGAATCGATTGACCTCCCAGAAATTCAAATTTCAGCGGGACATTGGGACCAAGTCAATTATGAGAGAGTCCCCAGTAAATGTTTACAGAGGAATTCAAAATTATTTGAAAAACATGACAGGAAAAGATTTCAAGAATTTTTGAAAAAATCTGAAAAAGTCGCGGGCTCAACTTTGAAACCAATGGAAATTATCAACAGGGCCATGAATTTGGACTTGACCTGTGGAGACGATCAAATTGAGAAACTTTTGGTGGAGAAACAGTGGACTTCATTGGTCGAGGATATTAAAAGAAAAGGTCAGTTGAGGTCAAACTTAATTTTAAAATTCATTTTTATATTGACGTCCATTTAATTATTTTAAATTATTTTTCCAGGTGGCGGTCTCCTTCAAAATGCCGTCGCACTGTGTGATCTCAGTCCTGACGGCCTTTCCAAAAAAGCCGCCATGGGTCTGACGTTGATCACCATGAGTTTGAGTTCCCCGCCATGGAACACCAGTTGTATGAGTTTTCAAAAGAGTCCAAAGTTCCATGAAATTCCTTCCCATTTGAGCTTGACGGATAAAGTCGCAGCACTTAGTCTCCTTCCTCGTAATTCGTACTCGAATTTGCAAGAAGTTTTCAGACAAATTTTGTCAGTGGCCATCAAAAATGGACTCAAACAAGAGGAAATGCCGCGCGTCCTCTTCGTTTTTACGAACATGGAATTTACTCAAGCCTTCAGGGACGGGAAGGAGAAGGAACCTGAAAGAATTGAAGGGATGAACCTGACCAACTTTGAGGCGGCAAAGAAACTTTTCAAGGAAAAAGGATTTGAATTGCCCGCCATTATTTTTTGGAATTTGTCCTCATCGAGTGGTAGTAAAAGTACACCAGTACAAAAGAATGACTTGGGGGTCATCTTGTTGGCGGGATTTTCAGCCCAGCAATTGACCTACGTCATCAAGCAAACTGACTTGTCAAAGTGTACACCCCTTCATATTGTCCTTGATGTGGTGGAGAGCGCCAAATACCAAAATTTGAATGTTTTTTTGTAAATTATTATTTCTTAAATTGTTAATAAAATGAAAGTCACAATAGCATTAATTTAGTTATCAATGAAATTAATTAATTAAACTGTAATAATTTAATTTATTTAAGTCTGTTTGATTAATAATTTGTTGAAATCTCTCAAATAAATTGGATACTTTTGGCCTCTCTGTTGGACTCACGTCCCAGCATTTCAGCATCAAATTGTATCTAAAAAAATTAAAATTAAATTACATTTAACTTTTTAATTAAATTTAATTGAAGCTCACATTTCATCATTGGAAAATTCGGGTTGTTCTAAACGATAGCCGGTGGAAATTTGGTGAGTGAAATTTGCATTCCACACAAAATTGGGATAGGGCGTCTTCCCAAGGGAGAACAGCTCCCATAAAGTGACCCCAAATGACCTACAATAAAATTAAATGTCAAATTGTATGGGTCATCATAAACGATTAAATTAGATGAAAAATACCAAACATCTGACTGAATAGAAAAGGTCAGGTCATGGAGACTTTCTGGGGCCATCCATCGAAATGGCAGGGACGTCTACAAACAAAATTTTAATTGGACTTTAGGGATAAATTATAAGAGACAAAGCCAAGGATACCCTTTGAGATTTGACGTATTGACCATAGCAAGTCAAGAGCTCTCGACTCAGGCCAAAGTCCCCCACTTTGGCCACGTTGTCTCCCGAAATGCACACATTCCTCGCCGCCAAGTCCCCGTGGATGACCTGACGAATTTAATCAACAATTAAAATAATAGTTAACAATCATAAAAAGACAATTTTGATCCACTTTTTTATGGGAAAGGTGGGCCAAGCCACTGGAGATACCCAGAGCCCAATTCAACAAGTCAATTGTCGAAATCCCACTCGTTTCCGCACTTACAGAACCGACATCAATTAACCCTTCACACTCCGAAACTCCTGGAGGCGGGAATAAATTTTGAAATGAGTCACGTGATTTTCGAAGTAAATGATACAAATCTCCTTTTGAGCAAAATTCAACGGCAGCATAAATTTCTCCTGTAAGACAACAGCAACGCGGTAATAAATTTATTGAGGTCATGCACACGACAGTATTAAGGTCAAGGTCAATGTACCTTGTCGCATGTTTTCAGTGGAGGTTCCAATGAGGGTCACAATATTTAAATGGTGGCCCAGATAAGCCATTATTTTAATTTCCGACAATAATGCTTTCAATTGTATATAATTGGCTGATGATTTAACTGTTTTGATGGCCACTTGTATTGGCTCACTCTCTGCCCTTTGGATTTGACCCCGCATGACAATCCCAAAATGACCCGATCCCAAGAGATTTCTGGTGTCTAAACCCAACGAAAATAATTACTTGTATTTAAATTTACCGAGCTCAAGTGAAATAATTTAAAGTTAATTTAACAATAATTGCGGGGTTCGGTGGAAAAAGAGCAATCAGAAAATTTCTAATTAATTTATATTAAGCATACCAAAGATTAATTGTTGGCAGGGAATTTCGAATTGGGGGTCAAAAGGAAGGGCATAAATGGGTGAATGGAAGTCATTGGGGTCAATTGTAGAATTTCCTTCAATAAATTCACGAATGTCTTCTTCTGTCAATGACCTGATGACCTTGTCCCTCCATTTTCGTTCAATCCTTTTCCAGAAAAAAGTCAAAAGTATGAGGGAAATCAGAATAATGGCGCCCAAAGCGGCGCTAATCGGAACAATAATTTTGACTGTAATATGTTCAGCATCTGTCTCGCCGTTGGTTAGAGAAGGCTCAAAATTTAAATAGTTTTTATTTTTATCTAATATAAAATAATTTACATTAATTAGTCCTGTGTCCGCATTTAAAAAAATTAACAAACTAAAAACTTACAGCAGACAGACGGCCAGTGGCGCATAAATTGACTACAATTTTCTTGTTTAAAATATTTCGATTCATGGGCTCCACTTTTGAGAATGGTGGCCGTACAGGTGATGGTCCCATTGGGACATTTTTCACCAAGAATAAAGAGATGGTCTCCCTCACATTTGTGATTTTCTTTAATGGTGCAAATATTCTGAAACCCAAGTTGATTAATAATTAATAATAAATATTATTATTAATTAAAATTTCAAAATGATGTTCACCTACTCTGTCAAGTTGATCAGACCATGTGATTTTGGCTTCAAAGTCATTCCGACAAAGAAAAGTTAGAGAAGGTTTATTTTCATCATTCGAACAGACGATACGTTGGTGGATGGAAGGGTTTGGAACTCAAATGAAATGTTATTAAAATTTCTTCCATAACCTCAATTAAAAGTACTATACTTACCATGTACAGTAAAGTCTGTATGAACATTGATTTGTTGTGAAGTTTTACGAACAATCAGGCCCATACAAATTAAAGTGACCTCCTTGTCGAATCTCTCTGCTTCGATCACCATAAGTGAACTGTAATTTCTACCTTCTTTGTGTTTCACTGTAAATTAAGTTTATTATTTTTATTGGTAAATGATTTGAAAGCATGCTTTTGACCACAAAAACTTACGAGCTGTGCTCCAAGTGTTTATTGTTTTCCCATTACTGTCCACAAGTTTGCGAGACATTGCTTCCGAGAATAAAAATCGAGGTCCTGCACATTTAAGGGATCCCCCTCGCTCCGTTGAGATTTTTAACGGATAACTCGAAATGGTGAGGAATTTATTGTAATCAGTAAAATCTTTGTCCAAAATTTCTAGAAAGAATAAATATCAGATTATTTACATATTTACATATGTAGTGGAATCAGAGGTCAAAAAATGAAAATTAATTTTCATTTAACTTGCCCATTTTTTTACTGCCCGTTTGCAAGGGAATGAAGGGAGCGTAAGAATAATGGAAGTCATTTTCGGTATCAAGACAAACAATGAGTCCTGGTTTAGTCAAATCAATTAAAGTTTCGTATTGGTCTTGAAATGCT
>JAQIVZ010003532.1:0-13564 GCA_034700945.1 Arrhopalites spinosus
TCATTTTGAAATCCCGCTCCGTCCATGTTTTTTATGGTCTCAAAGTTTAGTCTCTTTAGTTATTGGACAATCCTTAAGAGCTCCCCTGTATTAAATTAGCGTGAATTGCAGGAGAGAGAGAAGAAGAAAAACCTTCATTAGAATTTTAGATGCTCTCACATTCCCATATACATACATCTCAATATTTAGAGCACAAAAGTATCTTGAATATCCTAAAATTATACACATGTACAAGGTATTTTATATTATGAGAGACCAGGAGTTGGTTGACGAGTCTCATATCAAGATTTGGACCAAAGAGCTAAAAAAAACTTTGTTTCCCTTCCATCAGTCTCTCTCTCTGTGTACAATATCCAAGTAAAAGTCAGTATAAGTAGTATCCTAATTTGTCTCTCTCCCTCTCTCTACGTACAAAATTTAATGGAGCATGAATACACATCCCTGGCCCAGACCTATCTCTATCATTCTTTTATTCACTCCATGACTGCCCCTGATCCTCACTCTACTATTATGGTTTCTAGCGTCTATAAATACCCCTCCCCCACTCTCCTTAATTTTTTTTTCTTCTTCCAAACACACATTCACATAATCAATGTCAATTACACAAACAAGAACAAGGGCGCCAAAGTCAACCACATTTTACACAAGACAATCCATTTTCAACTTTTTCCACAAACATTTCCAGAGTCTCCATCCCATCCTATAAATTCAGATTGTCATTACAATGTAAAATAAAAGTTTGAAACAAACTCCCTTATAATAATAAATCCTTAAAGGTCAAACCAGTTTCATTTGTATTAAGCACATACATTATGAGTTACAAATACAGAAAGTTTTAACATTTATTTCCAGTCCCCTCATTCTATCAAATGTTACCTTAATATAAAAAAGAAACAATTTCAATTCTCATCTGTAATCTAAAGTAATTAACTACACGACAACAAAAGTGAATTTGGCTCAATTCTTAAAAATTGAAATGAAAAGTTTTACAACAATTTACTGCAGTTTTTCATCAAAATATTTTATCTTTCTCACAGTCATCATAATTTATAATTAAATTGTTGACTTGTCTCATTATAAAATATTAAAATTCTAAGCCTCAAATTCAACAGACAAATAAAAAAAACCTACACGTGGAGTAGAGTAGTATAAAAGTCCCTTAAAAATAGCAAATTTTAAAACCAAAACAACATCTTTAAAATTAAAAACACACGACGACCAAACTTACACAAAAACATGGAGATTTAACAAACAATCCTTACAACAAAGAATTAGCCTGGTCTAACCATAGGCAGATAATAGAAATATGCGTCATATAAAATAAACTCCATTCCAGACTCTATACAGAACTTTAAACAATAATAAGGTAATAAGGAAAACCTTTACACAAAATTAAAAATAATTTATTCCTTTAAAAAAAGGAAAAGTACACACCACACTGACTGACTACACAAGCTTTTCAAATATAAATTTCAAGTCGTAATATCCCTAATCTTTCTCATTCCTAGAATTACAACTTGAATGCTCTCAAACAAAATTTGACACACAACTAAATTTCTTTTTATACAAATCACTCTCCAAAGATTAAAACTATAAGCATCAATAATCAAAAAATATCAAAGTCATCATCTCCCATCTAAAAACAAAATTTGAAATTTTAAGTGTACTACAAATATTCACAAAGAAAATTATGAACAACAAATTACTTTTTTTCTGAGCCGACAACCAAAAAAGTGTTTACGTTTTACATTCATCGTCTCTTGGCCATCCAAGAAAAAAATAATTTCCCCGCTCATCACCCCCACGTAAAACATAGTATACATAAATTTTAAAAACTATTTTCCTTGTCAGAATTAAAAAAAAATTGTCTGACACCACCACCAAAGGAGAGATAGAAGAGTACCAAAAACTACCAAACCCGTCTCTGTCTCTCTCTACAATAATAACTTTGTCATCAGAACAACACACATGTAACTTTTTTCATACACTTTTAATATTATCACAAAGAGAGAGAGAGAGAGAGAGAGGCAACATTGAACTGGGGATTATTATTATGGCAAAGACCGAAACAGAAACACGAACCATTCACGTGTCATTCTCATCTTCATCTTTCTAAAGAGAGAGAGAGAGACGGGAAATATAATAACAAAAAAGCTGTTGTTGTTTTACTCTGTCAACTTCTCTCTACACATAAAAAAATTTTTTACATTGTAGAATCTAACAGCGTCTAATGTTACAGTCTTTTTTATCATCCAAACAAATTTTTTATTATAATATTCTGCCACAAAAATAAAAAACATCATGTCGCTCTCTCTCTCTCTAAATCAAAATTTTACTCATTTAAATGCACGCAAATCACAAATTTTAAGCCCATCAAAACTTTTGCCAAAAGTTTTTCTTGCAAAGCTTTTGACATTGTGTTAGTTTTTGTAGCTTCGTACATATGTTCAGCCAAAATCCACGCACAAACATTTATCCACCTTCCCCTGTATAAAATCTGATTGTGAGAACTTTTTTGTTTAAACTCATCATACTCTCCCTAAATAACAATGCATAGGAAGTTAAATGATCCCTTCCAAGTTCCAAGCCAAATAACATGTTTCCCATATATTAAACTAAAAAAAACCTATTTTATATAATTTATAGCAAATACCTCATTTTTTGCTTGAGACTCCCACAAGATCAAGTCACAACATTTTATATTTAAAATACCAAAAAATCAAGGTAACCCAATATACACAAAATAATTTTCTTTCAAACTTGTACAATTTCTGAATGATTTTAAAATAAAAAGAATTTTTAATACATCCCTCCCCCTCCTTTTAAAATGTAAATTTGACTTTGAATTCTTTATATACTAAATAATATGTAAAACTTCACAACAATAAAAATACACACACGACATGAAACTGGTTGTCTTTGATTGCGTTGACCTTGTAAAGTACAAGAAGAATAAAAAAAATTAGAGAAAAAAATAACCTTACGCACTTTTAACTGTGCTTATATGATACACAAGCTTTTTAATAAACTAATAAGTTAACCATTATTAGCACTTAAAAAAATTTCTTGTTGGGTATGTTAGTACAATTAATAATAAAAGTTTTTTTTTGTTCACATCAATGTAACTAATAAATAGCAGGATACATGACTCATATATTCTACACTTTCCTTCTAACTAATCAATTAAAACGAACAAAAATTAAATAATCACGTCTGAATTCTACTTTTAAAACCACTCTTAACAATCCTAATTAAGACTAGTAGGTAAGTAAGTAGTGTTGCGAAAATAATTAAAACCTCCAAGAAATAAGCAGACAAGTAACAAGCTACAAATAAAAATATTAAAAAAATCAACAAAAATTATTCAACTTCCTATTTAATATTCCATTCCCTTTCTTCCTCATAAATTTATACTAAAAAAAACGTCAATTTCTAGAATTTCTGTCAAATAAAACTTTATAGTCAAAAATATTCTCAAGTATTGGAAAGAATTATAAAGTCAGTTGGGAATTGCATGAAACAAAAAAAAAAAGAAAAAAAATTAAATCAAATTCAACCAAATAAATTCTCCTCCATCTTTTCCGTGTCTCAACAAACCATAGTCAATCCAACACTCAACAACAAGAAAAAAACTTATTGAAATTGAGTAAAGGAGAGTTAGAATAAATTTTTTTTATAAATCTGCATACATTAAAAAAACTTCATAGTTTGAAATTGCATTTTCCAACATAATAGTTAATATCATCAAGCAAGAGAAGAGAATCTACACAGCACTTGTAGTACTAGAATACAAGTATACATTTGATACTTGTAACATACAAAATTATATAATCTATACATGTCCTCCATACGGACTATACAAGTTGAAAAAGATGGGAGCGTGTGAGTGAGAGAGAGAGAGAGAGACAAGGCCTTGAGCTTCCTCAAGGCCTCAAGGATTTTTCGGCTATAATGATTTTGTTGTTGGTTTAGGTCTTAGGCTACCCCATTTATGTGCCACCACGATATCACATTCACATCATCATGACTAGTCAAAGATTCACTTCTATCTCTCCAACTTTTTTCTCTCTTCTTCATCATCTCAACTCTCTCTCTCTCTCTTACATATAAAATCTTCAAGTCAAAATCCCAGGCAAATCATTTTTCTTTCTATTAAAACTCTCACTCTGCCTGTCAATCTCTCCTACCCTCAACTCAAGTTTCGTTTATTTTGACCAAAAAATATCAAAATCTCGATAAAGACATTCAACTCATAGTTTGTACTATAAAAATAAGTATCAAAAAATATTAAAAAAGAATGATTCTCATATTCCTCATCTCATCCTGTACTAAAATTATACATCAAGATATTGACAATGAACTAAAAATCAACCACAAAATGTACCAAGTACCCCCCCTCCCCTATTTTTTGCTACTGTACAATACACAATAGACTACCGATTATAATATTCAACACACTTGTTTTCAAAAAAAATGAGGGACATTGTATTGACTTTAGACCAGTGGGTGACCCTGACAAAATCTTGTTGTAATGCAATGTGATTGTGACTAAAAGTTTCACTGACACAATGACCAAAAAAAAGAGTCTTGCTCATTTCTCACATCTCTCTCTCTCTCTGTCAGTTTAAAAAAATGTTTAAAATTATGTACATACATATGAGAACAAATGAAAATGTCCTATCAGTTTGATCTCTAGTTTTTATTTTACATTTTATTTTCCTCCTTTACTTCTCTCTATACATAAAATATTATACACTTTGTATTGTACAAAGTACACAAACTAGTACATTGGCTCTACTCGTGATTGCCTCCAGAGAATTATTCTTTTTTAGACTATTAATACATGGACATGACAATGACAGCAACATTTTGCATTTGCATCCATTTGTTATGTCAACAATGAGTCTTGGACATTAAAAAAAATTCTATTTTAATTTGTTTGAACAAAATCTTATACCTATACTTAGATATTATGTACATTAACAACACTACAACGGTGATCAATTTTAGCTGTATGCTTTTATTATTAAATGTAATTGTTTCTTTTTTTTTGCTCAACTTCTAACGTTCTTTAATAATAAATCTTCATTTAATTAACTGTTAAATGATAAATGTACTCTTACCTCCACAACTGGAATAAACATTGAGGGTCCAATAGGTCCATCAAAGACTGGCGCTCGTATTGAGATTCCCTTATCCTGCAATAAAAAAAATTAATAGTAATTAAAAATATTGTTATTTTATTTCCGGCACATTGTTTAATTTATCTTTTCTGCTCAAACTTTTTTTAGTGTGATACATTAGCATCATCAACAACCTAAAAATCCTAAATGCACCCGTGCACCTCTCAATCTCGTGGATGGCGTGTAAGTAAACATCAATTTTAGACGTCAATCCTCAATGTGTCTTCTTTTCTTTTTTTTGCACATCATTTTCTCTGCTCTTTAATTATTCCAATCCATTTTTTTCTCCAATATTCTTATGATATAATTAGACTACTATGTCCTTATGTCCTAACAATAATTGAACTGCACCCATTTTAAATTCAATACTGTCAAAAGTCAAACTCATAGGAAATGAAACTACAAAAGCTCAATAATTTATAATTTCCATCTTCAAAAAGTTATTTCTATTTCACACATTAAATTATTATTCCTCTCCTTCCTGTCATGTTCAATTTGGCAATGAAATTTCAATAAGTCAATAAAATCCTCACACAAGACACAAAAAAACGCATCTTGTTTAAAATAGATAATGTAAATATTTTAATGAGATCATATTTAACCCCCCTTCTCACTATTCCCTAAATTTAATTATTTTTTATATCCATTTTTCTGCTCTAATTGTAAATCAATACAACAAGATTGTCTGTATAATACAAAAAAAACCATTTAGTTTTTAAATGCATCATGCTCTCCCAGCAGGGATTCCCTGCCAGGGAATTAATTACTATAAAAAGTTTAATTTTTTTATTGACTAAAATCCTAAACATTTAATCTACACAGTTCAATCTACAATAAACTTTAAATGTATGTACACATACAAATATTAAATGTAGAGACAATACAGAAAAAAGAATCAGGAAAAAGAGAGAGACACGATTAAGAATCCATACACAAAAAGTAATACATAAATAAGTCTACTTCAATGCCAAAATAAAATAAATGACTTTATCATCCAAATCCATAAAAAATATGACATACAGAGAGAGAGATTCTTATTGATTAAATTGTTAAGGCAAGATATGGACATCTCTTCATCTCAATTGATTTTCAAGTACTCACTATGTAATTTAATAATCTTAAAATTCCATTTCAACTAACTTTTCCTTATAAAATATTTTACAATAAAAATGACCCAACTTATTAATTATTTACACTGGAATAAAAAAAAAAGAAACAATTCCATCTTGTAACATTTCAGCACTTGTGCCAAGCTTAATCCTGATTAGAAAGAAATCCCATCAAAGCTTCTTTTCAACATTGAGACTTGACAGCAGCATCTATGCCTGTACCCAAGAACTGGTAAAGAATCTTCACTGGAGATTCTCTTTAATCTTAACCTTCTCAAAAATTAACATCTTGTTTATCATTTTTTTAATAATTTAAAATGCAATTTTATAACACAAATAGACATTTCTAAATGTTGGCAATAAATCTCAAAAAATGTCTTATCTTTATCAAAACCCTTTAACTATATTTGACTAGTCAAAAAAAAGATAATTTTTATCATCAAAGTGTCAACTGATATTCTCTCCCCCCTTTAATATAAAAAATACACATTTCAACTCTAGTCATCTTTAAACTTCTGTTCAATATGTATAATATTTATACTTACACTTGTAGTACATAGTATTCGAATTACAAAAATTTTCCATGATTTTTCATCAATCCTCTTTTTATTTTTTAAAAATTCTAGTTCAGTCTCCCTTCAGAAAAAAAACAACTTGACTAAATTTAATTATTAAAGTCACTTCTCTATAATAATATTATCTGTATGAGTCCTCAAACTTGTTTTTTAAAATTTTGAGAATTAAGTTTGTCTCATTCACAATAGCTCTCTCTCTCATGAGTAATTACAAATTTATTTTTTTCTCTTCTCTGTCTCCTTTCTATACAAAAGGAGATTCAAGTTTAATAAATAATAATAATATATTATACCACCTTCTTAGTTACTCATCTTGACAGTTGAAGGTTACAAAGAAAAAGTTTTCTCTACTTCTGACATAATATAATTTAGATCCTTCATACCCAATACCAGTCCCCGAAGACAAGAACAAGAAAAAAAAGGGAGAGAGATTTTCTTGTATAATTTTAAAACCATGACGTTAATGGAATACCAATTAAAAATTCACTTAAACTAGATCTTAACACAATTCTCTACTCCTACGAATACTCCTTATCCACTTCAACACGTCACATACTCCCCCGTCGAGTCATCATCATCAACTTTATGCATAAAATTGTTATTACAAAACCAAATTCAAAAAAAAGAGATTATTTAACTGATGTATATCTTTATCACAAAAATATCATTTTTTTTTTGCAAACTATAATTAACAACCTGGTAAATAAATTATGTAATCAAAAGGAATTAATTACACAGTTCCTCCTCAATTTCATCTTTTTAACAATTGTCTTGTCATTCATTCAAATGAATAACATTATAATTTAGAGATATTTCTAAAAAGTTAAAAATACAATCGAGAGAGAGAGGTACTATTTTTAATCTGAAGTATTAATAATCAACTTTTATAATCGTATCGCCTACTACTCCTTACTCTTCAAAATAATTAAACTCAAATTAATTAAGTGTCAAAATAAAATCCATTTCAATTTCAACCCTACAATTATTCACATGCTCATGTACCATGTTTTCTCAATTTCTTTTTCTCAATTTAATTCCAAAAGTATTTTTCAAAATAATAAAGAGCCATGCTAGAAAATCTTTTGATTGAAATATTACACAAACCAGAATAAACTGATTTAACATTTAACCTTTGAAATTCTAAAGATTGACATTATTCCTAGACAGACAAAAATCTCACTCTCAAACTGTCACATAATGACACTCAATTTTATTTCTCATGTTACATAATTTCTTACATGACTTTAAACCCAATTTTGTATTTCAATCCAATATAGAAAAAAAATCAATCTCATAATTTCAAATGGAATACGAGAATTTAAATAATGTTGAACATGCTTCTACTACACATTGGGTCATTATTTACAGTTCGTCTCTCATCTAACAAACTACAAAACTTGCCAACAATAATCACCATCATCATTTCATTATCCGTGCCGCACCATATTCTACATGTATGTACACACACAAGCCACAAGCCTTATTATATCCTCCTTTTTTCCAACTCTTCTGCTTTCTTGGAAGAGTTTAAACCCTTAAAAAAAGTCAAAGAGTCCATTGTTATAAGCAATTTTGAACGGGCGGGCGGGTCTTGTAACCTTCATACAAGTTTTATATCCTCCATATGTGTCTAACTATTACAACACCATGAGTAGTCCTCATCAACAATCAAACAACCACCATCCCCAACAAATAGAGAAAACAAGAAGAGTCCAACTCTCACAATATCAAAAGAATCAAAATTTATCTAATTGTCTTCCACGTATTCTCTCCATGTCTACAAATTTCAACCTCCCACATTCAACACTCTTTTTTTGCAAATTAATTATTTACGACAAAATTATTTTCCCTTCTTTCTTGGAATCAAAAATCCCCTTTTTTTCTCTCTTGAAAAGTTTTGATTACTATAGTACAAAATTTGTACTACAAATACTATTTTTATCAAATTCTATTTAAATTTATCCCGTCATACATTACAAAAATTTCATAAAAACTACTGGACACTCTAGTACACAAGTCTAATTATTTTGACATTTGAAATAATTTATTTTAAAAATATAATCTTAGCCTCTCCTTATATCCTACATACTGTACAATATACATAACCCGATAAATATGGAATCATTGACCATTTATCATCCCACAATTTATTTCCTGTACCCCTCCTCCCCATTCCCAACTCAATTCAACTCAACTCACACAAGTCAAGTCAGTTACACCTGAAGCCATTTATATCCTTATTTAAGTATCCCTTATTTACAAATGTGGATGCAACAATTGTCACGCCATGATGATATAACTTATCTTTTACATGTAGTAGATTAGTAAGAAAAATTATTTCCTCATTTTGATTTCAAATTCACAAAAAAAACAAGAGAGAAGCCGGCTGCCGGCTTTTTTCCACGTCTCTCCGTATTCCATACTACATACAAAATCTTTTTAACTTTAACAGTAGTACATGTCTACTTCCCAAAAAAAGTTGCCTGCAAATTTTGTACAATGTATAGGGTACAAAGATGATTACAAAATGCATCATTTGTACAATGTATACATGTTGCCACAGGTAAAAATTGTTATTGTTTCACTCATCAACTGTTCCTATATATATACATACAGATTACAGATAACGGCCATACAGAGAGAGAGAAAGAATAACTACCCTTCCCATGATCTTGAGTCTATGGTCAGACCCCCATCTTGACGAATGGCAACGGTCTTATGTTGCCATGTGCCTCTAGCTCCTTCACAACAATATCTCAGCACCTTTTAATTCACGATGCAAAAACCAGGAAACCTCAGCAGTACTTTATAAAACTCAACTCAAGAGAGAGAAAACTCTTACAACTATGAAAATTGTACATACAAAAATCTCACTTGTATGTACACAGTCTATGCTACTACATACAGTGTACAAACATATGTATCTGTATAGACCTCACCACCATTAGAAATAAAAATACATAAAAAAACAAGAACCAAAAAGTCCATGTAACTCTAATAATATAAATTTATAGGGGTGTCGGTATACGATGCAATATTCTTTTTTGTGATCATGATAATACTTTGAGAGTACATTTATCATGTTTTTGCAGTTCATTGCATTGTTAAAAGAGTATTCAAAAGCTGTATTTAATAATAGGAATAGAAGCCAGAGAGTCAGAGAGAAAATGAAACTTGGAATAGAGTATCATCCACCTAAACTCCTAGACCTAAAGAATTATCCTTTACATGACTCCACAATTTTCCTTGAAATTTGTACATGTATGCATGTAGTAATGATATTCATAAAAAAATTTATCCTGGGAAAAATACATCCATGTAGATAATAATGACACCATCTTTAGATATAGGTATCTCCATTCTGTATTCTGTAGGTAGAGATACAATTATACATTCGCAACAAAACTCTTCTTTTTTTACTAAAAACTCTCAAAAAAATGAACCCCCATCACACTCATCATTTTTATTCTAAACCAATCTTTCAATAATGTACATAAAGTCGTGGAAACCACCCAGAGTCCTAGATAGACAAAAACCTTATAACATGTTCCTATAGAATAAAATAAATGTACAATGATGTAATGATTTTTATCGTCTAAAGTTACCCTTTTTTTCTTGATACTGTAAAATAAACTCTTCTGACTTGTTTTTCCTAGACTACCTGGCACTCACAAACCCCTTCTGTCTATGTATTACCTACTACACTCTCAACTTGACTCAAAGACGATGAGTAATCTGATTCAGGTTAAAAATGTCTATAACAAGTCAGCCTATACACGTGTCAATACTACATACATTATAATCCAACAACACTTTTGTTCAAGTCATCAAGGTGAAGGACTGTCTACCATCAAAAAAAAATTTCCAATATCATGCAGGCTACAGGCAAGCATATCGGATCATCATGGGATGATCCTCTCTTGACAAATTAAATGTAATATTGACGACCACACACTTATTCCTCTTCCCAGTGTCAAGTGTAAGGTATTGTCATTGTGTATCATTATGATGAAATTTTTTGAAATTATTTATAAACATACAATTCTGCAACCTCCAACCTTTACAAAAGACTGTAATTTTTTATAATAACGAAATTTAATTAACAAGAAAACGGAAAAGTACTCTCCCTCTCTCTATACGAATATACAAAAGGATTAAATTTTTATCAAGATAAGATACTGAAAAATACACCAACAAGCACCTACAAACTCCTTTTCCTCCTACATGAAAAAAGTCAACAATATTTACTTTTATTTTCCATGCTACACAGAATTTTTATTCATGTCCCATGAAATCTAGTATACATTTTTTACTATTGCTTTACAAATGTAGTTGTAGTTTTCAAAAAAGTACATAACTTCAATTTGCTGACTCAATATCAATTCCCCCAAGTAAAATACATACATGGACGTGCATCCATAATTTTGCTGACAAATTCAATTTTTTTCTTATAAAAATACTATAAAACTGCTTATTTATTTTTTCAAATGTTAGTTCTACGTGACATTTGAGCCGTTCTCAAAATCTGGGCAAAAAAATGCTGTTTAAGTGAAAAATGCAATGAAGCATCATTGTTCGAGAATATTTCTTCATTTATGATGACGATGCCTTGACGCTTCACTTGACAAGAAAAAAAAATTGTAACTGATATTACAAAATACTGAGATATAAATTAACACTTGTTTCCACAAGTCTTTCTTTAAATACATTTCTACTCTACTCTAGTTAATTATTTATTATCAAATCAAAAATATTTTTCTACCTTGAAAAACTATATTTCAAAAAAAAAACATACGAGTATTTTAATCTTGAACATTAAAATACACAGTCTGCAATTTGTCAAAAACGTCATACCCTCTTCTTTTTTTCCTTATGGTTTGTGTGCGTAGTACATACTGAGTTCAGTGAGTACACATTCAACATGATTTTTATATTTCATCATTTAATTTTACTGCTTGAGTTAAAACAGCTGCTCTTCTTTTTTTAAACAAAAATCAAACTGACGTCTCATTTTCTTATTCTCCAACAGTTGTACAATTTTTTACAATATACGTAATACTCACAACTACAACAATATTCTTCCATTTCGGGATGACTCATTTTGAGGAACTTTACATAATAATAAATTATTCAATCTTATCGCAACTCTCATGCAATCATCTTTTTTTCTGTTTGTTTTGTCAACATATAGTATTAGATCATACCCTTTGCCAACTTAGCCAAAAGCCTTAAAAACAGTCCTCGTCAATAAAATAAAGGTTATGTGAGCTGTCAACATGGAAGACTTTCAATAAATTAAACAACTAACTTTCCTTAAGGGGTAGAGATCGAGTAGAGAGTAAAATGGGTGTAGGCATAAATTATGTTTGTGAATTATTGTTCATGATGTCTTTTTTATAAATATGAAATAATAGACAATCAAATATTCTACCTCCAAATTAATGGTTATAGGCTATTTAACAAAACTTTTGCTAAACTTTTTTTTTGCCATATCCCAGAATCCTAGTCAAGTATTCATAAATCTTTTGAACAAGTCCGATGACGAACAAATATTATTATCAAGTTCATTTTTTAAAGACATTTTTGCAATAAAAAGGAAAAGGTCCTCGTCACTCGTCACAAGCAATTAGACATGAATAGTCATAAGTATATAATAAAATACGATTAGGTGATGAGTCATATATCGCAGTACAAGGCAACTACCTTATTTTCTTTTAATAAAAACAATAAATTATTGTGTGGTGATATGGATAACCACAAAAGAAATTGAATTTAATATTAGATATCCACAATAAAATCAAAACCAAATGACCACCATAATAATTAGATTCTTTATTATTCAGTAGTCAAGAGTAGTAAAAAAAAAGACTATGACGCGGCGTCATAAAAATTAATTTTCAGTAGCTCGTCTGACTAGTCTCAAAAAATTAATACGAGCTAGTCTTTATTCAACACTATCGATACATAATATTTTAGAATCAGTTACATCTCCTTTTTTGTTCTTCCTCTAAATTCGGCTCAAGAGTCTCCTGTACTACTGAAAATTTATGAAATATTATACAGATATTCCTTGTATAGATTACATTTCCATATTGAGAGTATTATGGCCTGTCAATTCTACCACAAAAAAATAGAATGAGTTGGTAATCGGTCGGTACATTTGAAACTATGATTGTGTCAAACTCAAGTCGGCACTTTTTTTTGACACTGTTAACATCATGAAACATGATGATCTTGGTCAGTCACAGTAAAAAATGTTCATCTTTTCCATTCTCTTTGATTGTAACATACACAAATCTTAATTATAAGTGTAATCGCTTTCTTTGTCATTTGTGTCGGCAAAGAATTTTCTTTCGTCTCGATATTACTGTACTGATTATTGAAACAATCAAGAATATTATGCTATTCAAAATTAAGGCAAAAATATTATTGGAGAAAAAAATTGCATTCAATTTTATGTTTAGACCCTATTATTCCGTCTTATGCTCAGCAACTTGAGTCTTATTTAAGGAAATAGAATTAAATAGAATCTAGCACATCAAATCTCCTGGCCAAACCGTAAATAAAAGTACTACGTGTGTGTACTGGGTTAGTTTTATTTCCCGCTTGAGAAGGGTGGTAGGTACCTTAAAAAAAATTCAATATTTTTTCCCATATGATGCTGCTTGGGCCTGCGACACAGTTTGAGTGTGAGGGA
>JAQIVZ010003533.1:0-13564 GCA_034700945.1 Arrhopalites spinosus
TTTTCCCAACTCATTGCAAGAAAAGGAACAATTTTTTTCTTGGCTTTTAGCTCGAGCATTCAAGAGACATAAAAAACGGGCTGTACAAACAAATGTCCCAAGCTGTACAACTTTTTATCATCTTACATCCGCGTTCTTTTTCCAAAAGAATAAATTATGTAAAAGTTTGTACAATTAACGAGAGTAATAGATACTCAAAAGTTTTATGCAAAACAGAAGATATACCATCAAGTTAGATTACGTCAAAAATCTACAACAGTTTTATATTTGATTGACAAATATTATTGTAAAATAACCATAATTAAGTTAAGGTAATTAAGTTAAGAGTCAAGAGAATAATAAAATACACCGATCACCGTGATTAAAATATTGCGATTTGTAGTAAACAACACACAAAAAAATATAGAAAAAAATGAAATGAAACAAAACAACAGATAAAGAATTGGATCAATATTGTATTGCATCATATTAAATACACAAACATTTTACTAAACAACAGCAGATGCAAGAAATTTGCTAACCTGAAGAATCCCTGCTTTTGGCTATAAAAAGGAACACAATAGGGAGGGTTTGTATTAGGTAAGTTTTAACAATTACATATTTCATTGGACTTCATTCATGTAGCCATTGTAATGTTTAGTTTTACGTACTCTAGTATCGTGAATGAGAAAAGTCTAATTCACACATTGCTACATTAAGATAGTTTTTTTACTTGGATTATGTCTTTCATACTATGAATTGTTCACACATTTTTGAAACATTCTAATTTGATTTCTAATCTCATATGGCTTGATTCAAGCCGCTTGAATTATATTTTATAGTATATAAATCCTAAGTATCTATTTAAGAAATATTACCTCGAATAGTTTTTGGTGCATCAATTGGAACAGTCTGCTTTCGACGAAGATATTGGACTCTTTCCGCGAATCGACCCTGAATTCTATGATTCAAGATTTCGGTGGTAATGATTTCCATATCAGTGGTCACTTGATTTTTTCCATCCAAATTTGGTGGCTTCATCTAATGTAGAATTTCACAAAAACAAATATTTAAATTATTATTATCAAGAACATCAGGATTAAAAATAAAAATTGTTCACTTTTCAAATGATAATCAATAAAGATAAACAAATATCAGAATCCTTTTGGTAAACAATCATTTTTTCAAAAAATCAATGAAAAAATAGGTGTCATCATTTATTAAAAATTGTATAAAGATAATTATTCAAAGGTCGACGACGACGATAATATGAATACAACTAGTGTATAAAGTAAAGTACTTGCCTGAATATCATCCCATCTGACTGATGCGTACAAAATTCTGAGTTGCATTGCAGCTGCAGCTAAGCTAACAGCATGGACTGTTCTATACTGCCAACATGTTTTGAAATAAGGTCGTCCAGACGGATATGGCCAAGCCCAAGTATTACCTGGTTTAGGATTTGCAGCAAATTCAGATGGAGTAAAAGTTCTTCCAGCTGATCTGGCCAATTTTCTCAACTCATACTGTGGAATGATAAGAATACTTGGTTTCTTTGTCACAATATCTCGAAATCCAGATGTAACTGGATACTTGACTGGAGTCCTCTTTCTCTTGATCTGGTCTGGTAATCTCTTCAAGTAAACTTTCTCCTGTGAGCTTCCCTTTGTATACATTCTCTTTCCATCAATTTCTTTCTTCAATTTCTGAAGTTTATCCTTCTCAAGAGTCAAATTTTTTTCCACTTTTTTCCGTTGTGAATCTTGAATGACAAATTTAAGTCTACACATGGGTGAGTAGCATTTGCATTGATCGGTTGCACTGGGTGGACCCTTTGTTTTGTCAACTTGACATTCGTAAGAGTAACATTTGAGTTCATAAGTACCAGAACATGGAAAGGTCTTTTCTAATTTTGCCATCTCTTGCTCAATTTGATTTGATATTGAGGATTCTTGTTGTTTTTTAATTTTTTCAATAGTATCAGCTCCATAAGTTGTATTTAATTCTTTCTCTTCCATTGCTTGTAGTTTGACTCGACGTGCAAGCAAGTTATCCAGTACATACACTCGGTGAGCCAATTTCGGATACATGATTCTATTTTGTGACTGAATACCCAAAGATATATTAATTACTTCACTTCGTATTTTCTTTCCCATGGATGGTAAATCTTCTTTAGTTTCTTCTGATTTCTCTTCTCCATGTTTACTATCATCATCCTTTCCTTCTAATACAGAAGAAGAGTCTAGAACATTTGGTTTTATATCATCTTCTTTTTCTTCCTTCTTAACATCTTCTATATGAATTGACTCATCATCATCTTGATTCAACTTGGACTCTAAATCTTGATCTGATAACTCAAGCTTTTGTGTTTCAGCATCCTGTAGATCAACTTTCTCAATGTCCTTATTCTTACTACCACTATTATTATCATTTGCACTATCATCATTCTCAACTTTGATTTCAGTTTCACTCATGTCAACATTTTGCGTTTCTTCTCTTGCAGTTTGTACACCCTCTCCTTCTTTTAAAGTCTTGTCAGTATTTATTGATGACTCCATTTTTACACTTGCTATCTCATCTTTATCATGAATCTCAGTCGTATCAGTAGAATCCTCAGATATTTGGGAAGTGGAAGGAGTTGAGTTGGGAGGATTTTCATTGGACTTGACATCAGCTGATGATGATGAAACGGAGGGTGATGATTCCTCTACTTCAGTAGACTTGACAGTATAGTCTTCTTCTGACACAGAAAAAGTTTCTTTGGCTAAACTATTATTACTATTAGGACTATTTTGACAGCTATTGGAGACACCACCAGTCGATGGAGTGAGTTGACTTGTACTATTGGGAGACGAAGGGTCAGGTTTTTTGTTGTTCGTGGCTGATAAACTTCTCTTTGCCATCAATTTGTCGTACACATTGGGATCTATGAGCATGGTTTTGATTTTTCCAGATTCATTTTTTACTTGTATCACATGTTTGTATGGTCCACCAAGTAGTCCACACTTACGAAAATCTGTGTGGAGAGAAAAATAATTAAAAAAATAATTAATTAAACTTGTAAAACAACAAATCATCAACACTGTTTTTAACAAAACGACAGTAAAAGTTATTGGAAACAAAATATAAACTACATGCAGGTTACTTAATATAATTACAAATAAAGCCAATAATGTGTGACTTCATATTTTACACGGCTATAGAGATAAAAAGAATGTTATAATTGACTTACTCTTAGGTTTAGCTGAACGTGAAGTAGATAGCCAAAGCCAACCCCACCGTCCATGAATTCGATACTCTTCACCTTTTTGTTTCCATGCTTGATGTTTAGGTGGAATTGAATATTTGACAAATTGTGGTAATAGACGAAGACGATCCTCTTCTTCATCTCTATCCTTTTTATCCCTCTTTTCAATTTTTTTTCTCTCTTCTCTCTCTGCAGCACTCATTCTTATCAATTTGACATGTCCACCACCCTCCGACCACACTGGATTAAAAACTGATGGTCTTAAACAAGCAGCCAAAGCTATGAGAGCTCTTGAAAAATCTTTACTTGTTGAACAGTTGGCAACAGTTGACAGCCAAGCTTTACGTAAAATTGGCCAATTTGCATGCATCAAAGTGACAGGAAGAGAATTTTCCATTCCTTGTAGTGTTGTTCGAAGTGTTGCAACAATAGCGGTACGAAGTCCTTGTTGAACTCCAACCCATTTACATTCTGATGCTGTTGTTAGGGAAAATTTGTGAGACATGTGACGACGACGATCTCTTTCTTCATTATTCTGTGACTTGCTGAGAGCCAATGCATCGGTAGAGTATAAATTAACATATGAACGAAAAGTTCCCTCATGACCAAGTTTGTACAATCCAGCTGACTTAAGTCTAGTCATCCTTTCTTCAGAGTCAACATCAAGTAATAGAGATCTTGATTTTCTAATTGATCCAAAGTTTGGTGAATCCTCAGAAAGTTTTGGTGTTGAAGACACAGACTTAGAACGTGTAGTGACAACTGTTTCTTCTTTTAGAGGTGTATTGGTGGTGGTCGTAGTAGTAATAGAAGTAGCAGTAGAAGCAGTAGATGTAGAAGGAGTAGTAGTTTCAACTTTTGATTCATTTGATTCAGTCGTTGTCACTTCAGATTTGGTTACACCACTATCAATAGCTTCCCCACTGCTACCCGTTGTCTCTTCTTCTTGTGAACTTGCCTTGGTCTCGGTCAGTTCTGTTTGTTTTTGTACTTCTCTTTCAATTTCTTTTGATTCACTGGTAGTAGTAATTGTAGACTCTTTCACAACTTGTGGACATGAAGCTTTACTGTCGAGTTGAGAGTCTGATGGAGCATCATCTAAATGAGACTCTGCTGATGAGTCTAATTTACTGCTATCATCCTTGAACTCGTCTTCCTCATCCTGAAATAATTAATATTCAAAGTAAATAAATAATTCATGGATGGTAAATAAAACAACATGTAATAAGTAAGTATCAAGTCTAAATAAATACATTTGAATCAACTAGAAAGACAATATATAAGAAAAAGAATAAGTAATGATAATAAGATATGTACATACCTTTTCATCCGGTGTACCATCATCACAAGCTTCATCCATGTCCATATGACAATTTTCATTCATAGAACTTGGAGTTAGAGGTTCAAAATCTTCAAAGGAATAACCACCAAACTTGTTTCTATTTCTTCTATTTAGTCTGTCTTCACGAATTCTCTTCTTCTCTTCCTCCTCCTTCCTTCTAAGTTCGTCTTCTTGACGTTGACGTTCTTCCTCTTCCAGTCGTTTAACTTTTAAAACCTCTTCTTCCTGACGAGCTCTCTCTTCTTCTTCTTGGTGTTTTATAGTCAACCGTTCCTCATGAATCTTCTTTAGTAGTACTAGATACACAAAAAAATACATGAATAATTCATGATGAATTATTTTAGAATTATGTAATTCTGCACAACCAACATTCTATGTACAAATTAAATAATAAGAGACATACAATCTCATGTATTAAAATAACTTACAATTTTCAGCTTCCAAATAAGTCTTACGATGTTGAGTATTCATTGCATTTGTAACTTTTTCTGTGATGCCCATTTGACGAAGAATTTCCTCTTTTTGAATTGATATAGCCTCACATAGAGCAGGTTCATAAACATTGGAGTCAAGTTGATTTAAAAGTTCTTCAACTTGAAAAGGAGTTGAATAATACCAGACCTCATCTCCATCATCACTTTCACTATGTATACGAAACAAAAGACAGAATACATAATTATAAGAAAAGAATGTAATATTGATTCAACAAGTCTAAATAATTTCAACACATCATCATTGTCAAGTGTAACATTACTTGTACATTACAATAAAACAGTCAAATGCATACGTTATAACAAGAAGAAAAACGAATTCTAGTGATTAATCTTTTAGAATGTATAGCATTTGTTAGCTTCAAGAATAATTCTTCAACTTACACTATAATACGACGAGCAAGAAACCAATACTTTCTCCCGTGACGATCATAACCCAAGTGTTCATGTCTTATAAGAAGTCCAGCTTTCTCCATGTCAGAGACACAGTCAGCAACACCCGATACCTGAATCAAAGTTAATATTAGTTTGATATTTAATGTCTAGTTGTAATTTTCTTAAAAAATTAAACGTAAAGAATTGATGCATTATATAAATAAAGAAAAGAGGGACATCAAAAAATACAATACCTTGTTTTTGACACAAATTGGACATTTCCAATCATCAGGTGGATCATCTTCAGAGAGAGGTGGTTCAATACATCCCAAATGGTAAACTGCAGGACATGTTTCGCAACACACAAGCTCACCAAGACGATTACATGATCTGCAATGATCTTCATGAAGGATATTACCCTCGGCAACTAGAGATTCTCTCACAAGGTTGGTTGCCAAGAAAATCTCAATTAACCATCCCAATATTTTAATACGTACTTCAGGGCCACAAAAAGGATACTCAACGGATGTGATTTCTTTTAAAATATCAACCCAACTTGGATCACTCTCAATGTATGCACGAACACTCTCAGCCCATGTCATACTATCCATGAAGAAAAGTGTAGCTTGTACGGAATCCTTAGTGTCATTAGGACCAAATACTGTACCATTGGCATCCTCTTCACGTAATATTGCCTATGAAAAAAAGAGAAAAGAAGAAATAGATAATTAAGGTTTCAATCTACATTTTTGCTTCAGCATGTACAGAGAAAACAAATATTATTTGACACAATTCAAAAGAGAAAAAAAGTAAACATGGTTTTGGTGTTACATAATACATGATAATATCAGAATCCTTTTGGTAAACGCTCAAATAAACAATCACGGTACACGATTTTGTCATCATATATTATCATTATCGTAATAGCTTCATAGTATGGATCAACAAGACAAGAGGTATCATTCTACAAATATTGAAAGATGTGAAAAAAAGAGATTTGTACCTTGAGAAGCTGAACATGTACTTCAGCAAGTAAAGAACTTTGTTCATCCGATGATAAAGCTGCGCAAAAATCTTCAAACCGGAATGGAGTTAATCTTACTAATTGATGAAACCTTCTAATGGTTTCGTATATAGAGACGGCTTTAACCACCAAATTTCTAGGTAATAATAGGTCATCAGATGACTGAGGAATTTCTAATTCTTCTATAGAATTACTGTCTTCATCCAACCAAATGGGAACAGGAGGGCTTGGAAGTCGAATAAGACGGGAAGAAGACTCAATCGAATTATCTGAATCACTGTCAACAGAGTCATCCACTGCAATAAAGAATTCAAAATAACAAAATCAAAAATACATTAAAATCCACATGTACATAAGTATATTAGTCATAATATAGCGAATATTAGTCAAAACTTTGTGGTAATTGTCAACAATGTTAATATTACCATCATCTCTTTATATAATCCACAACAAAACACTTATGAAGGAAAAAAAAGAGAAGAGATTCAGATACTATTAACACTAGTACAAATACTCTCTGCATAATATGCACATAGTTCCATACTCTTCATTATACAATTTGTACAGATTATACAGCAAAATAAATATTGAGCTGTCATTAACTGTCAATAATTTATTAATAACATACATAATGACAACACAACAACTTGAAATAAAAACACAGCAACAAAATGAAACAAACTTTTTTATACTATACACTTACGGGCATTATTCTCATCTCCAGAATTATTTGACTCCAAGTCTGAGACTGGTTGTTCGGGTCCAGAGTCATTTTGATCAGAGTCAAAGTCTGAACCATAATGATAATCATGAGAATTATAACCTCCTCGTCTTTTTTTCTTTCCTCTAGACGAAGCACTTTTTCTAGAGTTGTCAGTTCTTGAGGCTACACATTCGGGACGAGCACTTCGACCCCTTGACCCACAACCTCGATGACCTGGCGGTCTACCTCTTCGACCCCGACCTCGTGGACTTGGAGTAACCGGGGTCTGAATTTCGGGTTTTTTACCAGCTAAGTAAGTGGGTTTTTTATAAGGGTTCAAGACTGGTGTACTGACGAAGGACGATGAAAGTCTTCCCGTGGATTGACGAGATTGCCGTGTTCTTCGTGGGCGAGGAGTATCGTCCATCGCATTAACTTAATTTAAATTTAATTCCAAAATTCTATCCAGTGCTTCTTTGAATGTACACTGAAAACCGGAGGGAGATTAAAAATCGTCTTGAAAAGAGGGTAAGTAAAAAATAAAAGTCGTCAAATTCTACCAATTTTGCGAACGCTTTGAGAAGCCACGCTAGTTTCACCTAAATCCGGGATGGCGCTCGCGCTCCCATCCCCCACTCCAAACCAATCTCAAAAAAGAAATTCTCACCCAAACATGGGGACACTTGATAAAATCATTTTATTTTTAATTAAAATTAATTTCACATTTATACCGTAGCAAGGAAATGGCAACAAATTTGTAGCATATTAGTGAGTCATGTACATTTTAATATTATTACTATGCATAAAGTGATAGTGGTCGGATTCTCTTTTTATGAATAAAAAATTGTTTCTTCAATTCTGAAATGTCAATATTTATTAATTATTAAAATGCATAAATTATTTTTTTCATGTGCAACTAAACTTTTTATACACTTTGACTCACTATTCAGTATTTTGGGACAATTACCAGGAAGTAACATGGCGAAACCTATTTATGCAATAAGATTTTTTTTTAACTTTGAATGGATGATACATGTATAAATAAACAAAGAAATATGACACCCATTGGCAAAAGATCCAAATTCTTGATTTCGTATTGTCAATTTGTGGTGTGGCTCGAATGAAAAATATATCACATTCAAATTGACTTGTTATTCTTTCATCACATGCCTTGTACAATGGGGAGGGAGACATACATAGCACATAATAATACATAGCCTATGAATCACGTTCTAGGTTAAAATAAACCTTGCAAAAAAATTATTATATTTTATATTCATCAAAAGTTGAATAGTAGTAAATAGTAAGAGACACAAAAAAAGAAAATAGAGTTATCCAAGATATATAATGTTCTTGGATTTGATTTAGTTCATACATTAAGTTTCATTCCAAAAAAGTCCTTAAAATAAGAATTTTTTTTAGATATATTGTTGTTTCCATGATGGGAACTTTAAGACGATCCTCACCCTCTTTACATTGTAGTACATTTTTATTTTGTGTCCTCCTTGTCACTCAAAGATTCTCATCATCATTATCACTGGCTGTGAAACGGAGTGTACAACAAGTGTCATCATCTCCCAATGAACTTGTTCCCATCATTATACAGGCTACAAGTGAATTAGATGAAGATCGATTCAATGGAGATCCCATTCTACTTAGAAGCATTAACAAAGTCAACAATCAAGTCTACTATAAATTACCCCGTGGAGAGAGAATAGATGCTCTTGTCTTTAGACGAGACTACATTGACAACAGTTCCATTGTCGTTCTCACTGATCGTGAGGATCACACTGCCAAGACGAGTAAAAGAAAGCGAACTTTTGTTGTTTTGCGGATGAAACAAGATCAAAAGACTCCGGCGGAAAAAGACAATAAAAATCAGACGAAAAAGAGTCATCATGATGCTTTCTATGTAACCTTTGCGTACATTCGGTAAGTACGTAATTAATATTATAATATTTCGAGTCTTATTTCCTACACAGTAGTTTTTTTAGTTTTTTTGTAGTGGAACTGTTCCACTGGAACATTTGTGCGGCATTGTAGCTTGTAGCTCTATTTGATGGTAATACCAATTTTTGAAAATTAATTTGTGTAGGAGATTTTTACCTAAAGATGATCCCAAAACTGCCATAAAACTTGGAAATGAGACACTCCGAATTGAGTGGGACACTTGGACACCCCGATACAAGTCAGTTGGAAAAGCCCGAGCTTTTGGATGGACTACATGTACAGAGACTGTTTTTGTAGCCTGTCATAAAACAAAGGGTCCGACAGGTAAAGGAGATGGACATGACTACAGTGAGGAAATTTCTGGAGACAAAGATGTCAAAGACTATGGTGGTGGTCGTAAAAGATCCTTTGTTAAGAATCCAGATTGGGGTTTAAATAAAGAGGCAGAGTCTGACGCAAAACAACAAGGAGGAGGGAAGCTCAGAGAAAAGGGAAAAAGGACATGGGAAACTGCCACGAATGATGGTTCAGGAATGACAGAGGGAGGAGACGTGACAGAAACTTTAGACTTTTTTGGTGATTTGGATGACTCCGAAATTGAAGCCAGAACCATTGGGGCAGTGCTCAACGTCATCATCACAAATTTACAGCAGCCAACTGATACAAGGAAAAAGAGGGAGGCCTCAAAGTCAACTGCTGTCAGTGCTCCAGTAGAAAATGAACAGGGTAGTAGTAGTAACAATCAAATAACAAAAGAATCTCTTTTTCATTACTATTATCTCTATTGTTTTAGAAAAAATATGATCATAACAATTGTGTCTCTTTTATTATGTCTCTCATCAGGTAACAGTGGTATCAGTTCAGCCAATATTAAAGGTCATTTGATGATTACTACATTACATATTAAATTTTAAAATTAATTGGGTTGACTCAATACAAAATGATAATTAAATAGAATTTATTAATTCATTTAGGCAAACGCCTTTTGAATTTTTTAAATTCATTTTACAGCCAGTTTAACATTTACACATTACACAAATGATAATAATACTTTTTATATAAATTATATATTTTTTAAAAATTCTATACTTGGAGAACTCATTGAGGGACTGGTTGGCTATGAAAATCTTGCTGCTGAAGTTCTAATAACAGCCAAGGAAATGGCTGGTGGACGTGAACCCAATCAACATTTGGGACGTGGTGTTGCCTCCCCTGATCCTGCTAGTAAGACTCGAATAATGACATTTTATTAAATATTAGTGTCATCAAATTCTCTTGTATTTTTTCCATGTATACAGAAACAGACATTCTGGCTGATATTTTCAGTCATATGGGTTGGAAGACTCAAGATCTCAAACAAATGGATCTCTCCAAGAATTCTGCTACATTTGGTGACATACCCTTTGTAGGTTTTGGAGTGTGCCCATATGTCAAACAAAAGGTGTCTCAATTGGATCATCTCGATACACCGGAACAAGCAGTTGATTTTTATTTGACAAGCTTAAGAAATCAATGTTCCAAACGTCATGTTTATCAACTTCTTAAACTCTTCAATGATCGTCTTTTAACCATCAATGGTGACAAGACTTTGTCTGTTCCATCTGCCAACAAATTAGCGTGAGTCTATTTAATTATCCCACGGTCATTTACGTAGAAGGATTTAATTAGTGTATAATTAATTATTCAACTTGTTGATGTAGGACAACATCAAAGTTGACACCCAAAGAAATCATGAATTTGTCAAAGGCTTATGAATTTGCCATGTTTTCACAAGTTTTTGCCGCAGAATTTAGAAACCCAACCGTAGTCACAACTGACCCAGCAGGGTTACCAATCTCTCGAAATGTTTTTACAATCATCAGTATGGCACTTCATACATTGAACGATGCCACCGAAAATGTTCCAGCTCATTTTATTCTTCTCTCTCGTCATGTTGTACAAACATTAAAGTCAGCCAATACAAAAGTTCTTCAAGACTATGGAAGAATAGTACAATGTAAAACTTGTCCTAATGTCAATGAAGAAAAAATAATTACTGAAAATGATATTTTGAGTTTACAAGCCATGCAATATTTTATCAAGACAGAATTGAGAGCTAATGAGATTGTGGAAAATTCACATGATCAGTATGCAGATTTCTTTCTCAGAAACAACAAGACTCTGAGTGAAAAAACAAAAGCATATCTCTAGAATGTATTCTGTTTAAATTAATTGTTAATTGTACGTATTACCTAATTATACCTAATACTAATTATCAAGACAAAAATATTTTTAAAAAATCGCATTATTAAAGTAGGTTTCATAAAAACTTATGATTTATAATAAATACCTACTCAAACCCCAAAAAAAAATATTTCTGTTTTTCTGTTTAAGTTCTGGCACCAAGAAAACTAATCAGAGAAAGAGTTTTTTTCTAGTACCAAATAATTCTACAAGAAATGAAATTTAAAAATTAAACAAGACTGTTACAATTTGAGAGTCAGTACTTTTTATAATGTTCACAGTAAATGTCTTCCCTTTGTTCTCAGCCTTACTATTCACAGAGAAAAAGAGAGAGAGTCATTGTTGTAGGCTTTAAAATATTTTTAATTGCTCAAACACCAAGGTTAAAGAATTTAGTGTTTTATTCATTCAGCACCATCATTCCAATAATAATCTCTTATTCGTAAAATAAGAAAAAATTCAAAAAGCTCATAAACACGTTTTCCACGGCCCCTGTTCACCAAAAAAAACCATTGTTGTGAACTCATATCATGTAGTCCTGGTGCTACAATGTATCATACTATAATGTAAGAGTTCCCTTTGTTGTAGTGCACATGGATTTACTCAAAGATTCAAAAGGAACACCGTCAAAAAAAACTTGTAAGGCATTTTTTTCCCTAAGAATTGTATCGCAACTGAAAAATTACTAAGAAAATTAATAAAATGTTGTTTTCAGAATTGTTGTGCACGTGTACTCATGTAAAATATCAAAATGACACCGTTCCTGTCATTAGTGAGCACAGTATTTCTCATCTTTTCCACAATTGACAAAATTGAGGGAAATCAGATGATGACTGATTTGGAAAAACTCGTAGAAACAATCCCAATCGAAAATTTCATAGGAGACACTCAATTGACACAAAGCGTGGATCCTGTCAATGAAAAAACCACTTACTCCACGTCAAATAAACTAAATATTTATCAGCGTCCATTTAATGACCAAAATAAATCTACCATTATTCTCAATCCAGAAAATAATCCCCAAGAGAGTACCATTCAGATGCTTAAAAATGTTTACGTTGGATTACGCCAAAACCCATGGAATTCTTCCAATTATCATGTTTTTCACGTCTATCTGAGGTAAATTAATGCATGTTACATCATTTATGAAACATGGAATTTTTTTATACAGTAAAATTAATAACAACTATTTGTTTCTAGAAAAATTCTCCCTCAAGATGATTGGTCAAATGTCCACAAATTGGAAAGTCAAAGTTTTGTTGTGGAATTTGACAGTTGGTATCATCCCAATAATAATGATGTGGACTTTTCGTCACCCAAGTGTAGTTTCAATGTTTTTGTGCCTTGTCAATTAAACTCTGATAATTTAGACAAACTACAAGAAAAATGGACTCATTACAAGACAAAATTGAGACGAGTAAAAAGAGACGATTTATTTAAACATTTTGTAGTCCCATTTGAAATTCCAAGCATGGAAGATTTTGAAACTTCTTTTTCGAGACTTGCACCAGAAGTTGAATCTGATCCAATTGGATCAGATGTTGTTCGTGTTGGTTTTGATAAACAGAAATTACAAGCTGAGATTAAAAAAGCAGTTTTGAGTACCCTTAAAGCCATTGCCAAATCCAAAGGTCTACCTCCACCGATTATCAAATTAACTCTTGAAAGTGATAACAGCACCAACGATAACAACAGTTCGGACACAGAACAAGTCGAGGGGCCAATAGACGATATTAAACAGTCACTGGCTCGTGGAGTTCAGTATCCTCCAAATTATATAGGCCCGAACCCTTTGAATCCAAATTTCGGTGGGCCAAATAAACTACCCATAAATCCACCGTACTTTAATGGCCAATATCCATACGGAGTGCCCTTAAATCCACCCAGCTATAATCGACCACCAAATGGGGCACTACCATTAAATCAACCGTATTTTGGTCAAAATCAAATAGGACAGCCAGTGAATCAATTTCAAGGGCAACCAATAAATACTCAGAGACTTCAAAATGATCAGCGATTTCCAAATAGATTAAAAAATAAGCAGAGAGCCCTTATTACTATAGGGCTGGGTGGTAAGGGTGGAGGGGGGAATTTTGTAAATCGTAAAAAACCTCAACTCAATATTAACAAGGCCGCTCATGTAGAACAGTTCGATTCTCTGACACATGAGGCCGTATGCATCGGCGAAGGATAAAAACCAATAATTTTTTCAAGGGGCGAATTGATGCGA
>JAQIVZ010003534.1:0-13546 GCA_034700945.1 Arrhopalites spinosus
CTTTGATCCGGCATTAGAATGAGCCTGCGGCGAACTTCCCCCAAGCCGTCCACAGGAACCCCGATCACATATACATACATAACTATACTACAATATTTTTTTTAAAATAAATCTAATTTTTGGGATCCAGAACAAGTGTCTGGAGACCCAGAACAGCTTTAGTTTTAAAGTTATTTAATTTTGGTCGGAAGTGCAAAAGGTCACCGCCAGGGGGTCACTTGATCTGGCCTAGAGAGGACCTCAGGAGACCAGATCAAGTGACGAAAAAGCCAGAACAGTTTTCGTTCCCGAGTTATGAAGGTTAACTCGGAAGGGATAGGGCTGACCTCTAGGAGGTCACCTGATCTGACCTTAGGAAGTCATTGCGAAGCCAGATCAAGTGACGGGAAGGTCAGATCAGTTACAGGAAAAAAGTTGCTGCTAACTTGACATTGGGCCCCTAAACGTCAACTTAGCATCATGCTGCTATGCTGCTAACTTGACGCCCATGTCTTCAGATGACTCTATGTTTCATGTGATTTCAATTTTTTGATGTGAAAAAATTTGATGTGATTTCATCAGTTTTTGGTGTGATTTTGAATTATTTGATGTGATCAACTACTATTTTGGTGAAATCAAATTTGATGTGACATTCTATTTTTTGATGTGATTTTGAATTATTTGATGTGATCATCTACTATTTTGATGTGACACAATTTGATGTGACTTTTATATTTTTGATGTGATTTCCTAATTTTTTGTATGTGATCTCCTATTATTTTGATGTGGAGAATTTGATGTGATTTCCTATTATTTTGATGTGACAATATATATTCCCCTTAAGATTCCCGTCTTACGGATTCCAGGATCGCATACTGCAGCGGAAAGGTTCCCTTCCTCTCCCATATGTACGCTCATTATCTCTTATCCCACATATCCCCATCCTTACGCCGGGTCCGCTTCCTCATAGTTCCTTTTCCTTTTAAGCTCTTCAAGTGAGGAGCTCAATTCCAAAAGGACTTATCAGCAAGCGGACCCGGCGTAGGTATGCACAGGCGCGTGAGCCTTCTAAGGTATTTCGCATACGTACGCCGGGTCCGCTTGCTGATAAGTCCTTTTGGAATTGAGCTCCTCAAGTGTGGCCATGCAATAAAAATTTTTTGAATGGAATTTCCATTAAAAACCTCTTGAAATGCTCAACAAAATAAAAAATTATATTTAATTATTTTAAAATGTTTAATTTTCTGTACATTTACAAATGTAAACTAAAGCCAATTCAATTTTAACCAAATAAAATGTTCCATGCTTTGAAATTCAAAGTTGAAATATTCATTCTTCATTTAATTTAATTTCTGAGCCAAGAAAATCCTCTAAAAATTACCAATTAATTTCAAATCAATTAATTTAATTCAGGACGACCTTCAAAAATTGGTACGGTTCATGAATGAGTCGAGTTCAAAAATGGGATACTCAAATTGGAGGACCGGAAAAGAGGGTAATTTTAATTAACGTAAAAGATGAATCATCTTAGATGATATAAAAAATTAAATTTAAAAATATGGCTGGGGTGAAAACAAGTTGGTGCAGGAATGTCAATTGTTAAAGTGTGGGTTGGTTCATGGTCCCATAAAATGGGGGGGGGGGGGGGGTGAACAATGACATTCACCAAATTCCCTTCGTCACAGGATTTTTTGTGGGGCATAAAACGCGGGTGGAATGTCAAGGGTGAGATGATTAACTCTTTCAATTAATTTCAAAAGCCGGCGACAAATCGGAAAACAATTGACAATTCCAGGGGAAATATTTGGAAATCATAAAAATATATGGAAGGATATGGAAAATGGAGACGAAGAATGAATGGGGGAGCGTTCTTATAAGAAGCGTTTGTCAAATTGGCTCGCAGTACTCTCAAAAAGAAGGACGACACCAGTAAAAAAAAGTAGTGGCGCATTTGTAGACCATGAAACTTGCACTTTTATCCATCATCGGCTTGCTGATCGTTATTCGTTAGTTGATCCATTCCAATCTATTCTCTATTTCAATTAACGGCGGTCATTTTTAAATTTACTATTTTTTCTGCATTCCAGAGCTCGCCGTGGACGTCAACTCGGAGGACGGTGAGTTTGAGATTAATTTTGTTTTTTTATTTAGTTCCATTAGTTCTAGTTCACTTTGAGTGGAGTGAGTGGGGAGGAGTGCGGGTAGTTTAGAATTGGACAAATGCTTTGGTCAAATGAGCCTCTCTAAATGACGTCACCCGATTAGGGTCCGAGATGGGAGGAGTCATAAGATCAATTGGTATACGGTATGACCTCCTGGGGACATCCAGGTGGGTCAAAACAGATGTTTCTGAGGTGACGTCATTTGGAGATGCGGCATTGGGATTGGTTGGAGATTTGGTAGTTGTTGAAGGATGGGCGTGATTAATAATGAGGGGGGATTGATTGTAGATCGAGTATGGACATGGGGAAAGGAGGAAGCAACAAGGAGAGGCTGGAAGGGAGGTTGGAAGGGAGGCTGGAAAAGGAACGGGGAAGAAGGTAGCGCTGAAGGTAGTGCTGAACAAGGTGCAGGCGATGGTGGTGAAGGTGATGAAGGTGAAGGTGGTGAAGAAGGACGAGGGGGCTGGAAGGGAGGTTGGAAGGGAGGCTGGAAATCAGGGGGAAAAAGGGGGGCTGGAAATCAAGGGGAGAAAAGGGGGGCTGGAAGGGGGGCTGGAAAGCAGGGGGTGAAAAGGGGGGTTGGAAATCAGGGGGTGAATAATTGTCACCAAATAAATTGTTTTTAAAAACAGCGACACCTACGAGATCATTTTTCTTCAACTTTGTGTCCTTCTTTTTTTTAAATGGAGAAATAATTAGACTCATCTCCACTAATAATTATTTTTGATTGATTGTCCAGTCTATTTCATTTTTTGTACTGGGAGTGAAACTAATAAAATTTGGCTCACTGAAAATATAGAGAACCATTTGTGTGACCACGCCCTCTCTATTCATGTCTGGAGATTTATTGTCGCCCCATCGTGTCATGTGATGGAACCAAATTCATATTTTGCATTTAAATCTTGCCACTTGCATCATTGAGGTTGTCATAAATCCCGGGTCAATCCATGGGGGCTGTACAGTTTTGAGCCCCATGGTCTCTGCAAAAATAATTGAGATCAAAACTCAGAAAAATGTGCATGTTCCACTTTCTCTGATCCTACACGCCATCTATCATATAAAAAACCACGGAAAAATACCGTAAGTCTTTGAATTATAGCCTCGGTTATCCTTTGAAAAAAACATTTTTTATCTACGGCTATAATTGGAGGGTGGCTACTATTTTTTATATTCAAAAAGATGGTTTAGCACTAATTTTAATTTCCTTCACAAGTTTCGTCAACAACTCAATTGTAGGCTTTACTTCTAACAGTACAGCGCATCAATTAAATTTCAGGACAGCGCCGACGACGCGCCGTGCTTTTAGAACTAACCCCTACAATTAATTTAGTTGAGGGTTGATTAAATGATTAACTACAATCAAGGCATTTAAGTCTATCCCTTTGAGGTTAAATAAATTTGTTTTACTTTCTTTGATGAATAGTTTGGCATTTTTGTCTACTGGGCCCACTCAGTCCCCAACGCCTCCATTTTATTTTCCAACATTCAAAACATTTTTCTGTATGTCCCAAAATATGTTAGTCCCAAATTTTCTTCCAACTCTCAGCACAGAAATTGCGAGTAATTCTTGCTTTTAAAAATGATTGAAAATAATGCACTCAAGTTCTTTAGCTGGGTCATCAATTTTGGCGCCAATTTCTCATTCACCCCGTACACATGGTGTCACCGTCACCAGCGGGTCAATTTTCGGCCACACCGCTCAGTCTATGGCATGTTCTTGATGAACATTGTGCTCATTGGAGGATACGAATTATTTTTGATGGTACGGTGTTACCAGGTGGTGTCAACAGAGGGCGTGTCCTTCTCGGGGAAATTTAGGTCAATCTACTACTTTGGGCTCCTCCTCCTCTCCAATTACAACATTCTCCTCACCTACAAAAACTACGGCACCCATCACTCCCTCGTCAACAGCATTCTGACTACTACCCGGAATTTTGCGGGTAAATTAAAATTTAAATTTAAATTGCTGGTGCTTAATTAAACTTTAATTTTAGATGAATTTGGTCATGTCATGGCAGACAAGCGGGCTGTAAGGCGGATGAGGGGACTGACTTATTTTTTGATTTATGCTGCTTTCACTTTCACCCAGGGGGTGTTCACGCACCCACAATCCCCGCATTTGTTCACTTCCCTCTTCTCCTCACCCCGGACCCTCCCATTGGCGGTCAAAATCCCCCTGGCGGTTGTTCATTTTTATATAATGGCGTTCTTCAATTATTCCTTTGCATTTCACTCATGCCTCATTTTGTGCTACTCCTACTCTGTACTTCCCACCATACAGCGCATGGTCATGAGGTGAGCGCCACAATTTGAATATTCGGACTAAACTAATTAGTTTTATTTTTGTAGGACTGACACGGTCTGGGTCAAGCCAATAAAAGGAGCATTTGGGCAGGATTTAGTTGAAGGGAAAATCTACAAAGAGTTTACAAATTTGCAATTACTTTTAGTTAAATTTAACAGCATGTACAAATTTGCAACGTTGGGGTTCGAAATATTTTGCATGTTTTCAGGAATTCTCAATCTCATGTTTGCCATTGTCATGTCAAACTTGAGGTCAGGGTGTATTGGCCTTTGTTTCTCTGTCTTGGTCATTTCCACTTTTTGGTCTTTGGTGGAAATTCATGAAAGCTGTGTGGAGGCCATGGCCAGTTGGGAGGTCAGTCGAAGGTCGGAATGGTTTGGCAAGTTTTTGAGGTCAAGGAGGGCATTTAGGGTGAATGTGGGGAGTTTTGGGTTTGCTGATAAATGTTTAGTTTTAACAATGATTGACATAATTGTTCGTAATGCGACCAGTCTCATTCTGACTTATCGGGGGGCAGAAGAATAAATGGAGAACGTTTAATTGGGTGACAAAAAAAATGTGCAAAATGCACGAGGCGATTTTGGTACATTAAAATTAGCAGCTGCTTTTGTTGTAATTAGCCAAGTTAATTAAATATTATTTATTTTTTTAGTAAAGGTGTTAATATTATTAACAAGTGAGAAATAATAAATGTTTACACATAATTCATCCTCTTTGTCATGTAATTTTGTAAGGGCCCTAAGAGAGAAGGGACCACCCTTCGACATTCAAGTCGCTGGTCGCTAAATGGAATGTGTCCCCAAAAATAATTGTCTGTCCAATTAAAAACTACAGCATGTAAGATAAACTAAACTGGCAGAGATGAAAAACTTTGGCGTGGGCGGGAGATTTAATTCACAAATAAAAAATAGGGAAAGTTTTAAAGTTGTTGGCTTTAATTCAGTAAAGTTTAAATGGTGTCATTGTCCAGTCAAAATAAATAAATTTTTGTCAAAAAAGTGGGCCATAGTTGTAACAATTGAAACGAGTAATTTTTTGCACGGCTCTGTACTCACCCCACACTTTTTTAGCATCACAATTATCTTTTTCTAACTACTCATTAATTTATTAAACGGCATTTGGTTTAAATGAAAAAGTCTCACATTTTTTTCAAATGTTTTGAATCAAAATGGAGCACTGACACTTTTCATTAAAGTGAAAGTAATTAATTATACTTTTTAAATCAAATCTATAATTTTTGGAGGTAAATTTCAATTAAAAATAAAATGTCAATCGCCAGGTCATTCCACTCAAAAATTGCTTCTCATTTCATCTTACTTTAGATTTAGTTGGAGATTAAACTGTGAACATGGCACATTGTAAATTATTCAAAATGTCCTTCTGCATAATTTTATTATTTTGCATTGCTCAATCAGTTGAAGGGATCAAAAAATACCGTAATTGTCAATTAAATTAAAATATGTAAATTCAATTGGCACAATATAATTTTTTTATTTAGCAAATTTACGACGCTACAATGTCGACCCGTCCAGTGTGACCGTCTCAGGTAAATTTTAAGTTTCTCCATTCATCTGCCAAGTGTTTAAGTTAAAATGGCGGGAAAGTTATTTGAAAATTGAAATATTTCAGGAGTTTCTTCTGGAGCCATCATGGCCATGCAAGTTCATGTAAACAAGCCGAAATTTTAATTATGACAGGTCACGTTAATGACCTTTAACTTTTTCGCAGTTTGCCCACAGTTCAATAATAAAAGGGGTTGGCGTCTTTGCTGGCGGTAAATTTAGATTGTCAATTAAGTTCATTTGCAACTGTCGGTAAAATTAATAGCAGTTTAACTGCAATTAAATTAATGTTAGTTCCTTATTTGTGTGGCTACGATGACTTGGTGACAGTGGCCGTGTGCCTGGCCACGCCCTTTTTCTTGGACATTACCAAATTGACCAACAAAGCCAAAATATTGGCCGCCCAGAATGAAATTGATCCGCTCGCTTATGTCAACGGCTCCACCGTCTACGTTTGGCATGGAAAACTCGACACCGTCGCTCAGCCCGGTTAGCGCCAAAATTAAAATTAATTAACTTGATCATGTGACACATATGTTGATCTATTGCAGGATACGGGAAAAAAATTGCTGAAATGTATCGATATTTGGGTGCTCGTGTCAAGACCGAATTTAGTTATTTGGCCGCCCATGGAATTGTAACTTTCAAATCATTCAAACCAAATTTTGGCGCCTTTAATTAAACTAATTTAAAATTTTTGATAGCCCTCTGACAGTTATGGCGGGCACTGTTGGCTCCTCTCGCCATGGACATATTTTGTGAATAATTGCAATTACAGTGGCGCTTTTGAGATGCTGAACACTTTGTACGGTGGGTGGCTTCAAAGACCCGTCAGGGGGTACATCTATACAGGTCAAATCGTCAAGTTCAATCAGACCGAATTCTGGAGCGGGAATTTCGGTGGATTGATGGACAATTTGGGGTTTATTTATGTACCCACGAGATGTCAAGATGGTCGCGCTCAATGTCGGCTTCATGTGGCTTTTCATGGATGCGCCTCGAATCAGTAAATGAACACAATTTAATTAAAATGCGGGAATTTCAAATATTTTTTGACAGTGTTTGGATTGGGGACGCGGCGATTACAAAGACGGGGCTGGCGGAGGTTGCGGATGCAAATAATATAATTAGTATGTCTCCATTTTAATTAATTTAATTGTTCTTGTATTTATATTTTATATTTTGTGGGCAGTTATATTTCCTCAAATTGCCGCAGTCCAATTAAACACCTGCTGGGATTGGTAAGAAATTTATTTAAATTAATTAGAGTATAAATTAAACATTTTCAACGGGGTCAAAATAATTTGTAGGTTTGGAGCTACAGGGACAGCTACTTTTCGTAAGATTCATTAAATTACTTTTAAATGGCTAATGTCAAATGTAGATGAAAAAACTTGGAATTAATTAAAAATTTAAATTAAACATTGTTTGATGATGTTGGGCAGCGACGAAAAGAGGGTCTCAAATTTCGGCCGTGTACAAAATGATTCAACGAGTGGTGGGTCGTGACAGTGGCTATTCCTATTATTAAATTAAATTAACAATCTTTCTTTTGTTTTATGTTGTTGAATTGTTGTCACATTATTTTTTCGAATTAAAAGCCAAAAATATTTTTAATTGTGGAAAAAGCATCGTCTCGCAAAAGTGTCGTCAAATTAATGAATTTTACGAGACTTTCCTGGTCTTTAGAACATAAAATAGAAAGGCACATTCATGGAGATGGGGGGCGGGCATAAAATATTGTGAAATGTATCTCAAATTACGTCAAGTCTCCATTAATGGTGAGGTTAAAAATAATTATTTGCACCGTTAAAAGAATAATTGAAAAATTCCACTCCATCCATTTTTACTACCATGACGTTCAATGATAAAACAATATGGAAGACATTTCAATTAAATTTAACTGCGCTCAAATTCTTTCTCAACTCGTCAGTACATTCAAAGGGGACCAGTTGAAATTGATTCCAATTGGCAGAAAATATGGCGACTTCCATCTTAACCGCCACCTTTCGTGCTCTCCTCACTTTTCGTTAGTTATTTTAATTATTTTATGCAATTTCATCTCTCATTAAAATTAAATTCTAATTACAGAGCTCATCCTGAACGTCCAATGTACCTCTAAACAGGGTACTTTAATTGTATTTAAGGTCCCCATAATTTTAGTTTATAGTTAAAATAATCATTTTCAGCCCCAAAATCTTCTTCATCCGAAGAAATCCAAAAGGGTCGTGGGTGGTCTGGCTCTGCCGTGTCGACTCAAGGTACCATCTTTAAATTAATCCAATGGCGCCAAAATTTAAAAAATATTTGGAATATGTGTAGATTTGCCTTACGAAGACTCTCAAGACAAAGGGCGGGGTATAGACAAGCCCAAAGACGGGAAACCGAAACCAGTTACCCGTTCAAAGAGTACAATTCAGTTAATTAAATTTTTGATAAACCCACAATTAAAAATTAAAATTGTTTTTAAATAGCTGACAGCATCTTGTGCTACAATTGTACATCGGATAATGATAATTATGATTGTATTTTCAACCCCACAAAATTTGAGCCCATTGAATGTCGTACTGATGTGAGTAACCCTCACGTGTCCTGTGTGAGTGCCCGGAGAATTTCAGCTGAGAAACACCGCCCTTTTTTCCGGCGCGGGTGTTTTTACTTGCAAGATGACGCCAAGAATGCTTGTGGGGGGACATGCACTACAAATTTTGTCATTGTGAGTCGAATGGATGCAACAATTGCGTTCAAAAGGATTGCGGGATTGAGCCCACAAATGCCTGCAATGGCCCCGTCTTCGAGACGCCCGTTTTACCTCCAGTGAGTGGGATACTCCCCATACCCAATCTCCCTACTGACGCTCCTGTTAGGCGAAATCCGAAGAAACCCAAAACACCATAAGGCTTAAATTAATTCAACATTGTTGAGGTCCATTAGCGAGAATAAATATTTTAATTGGCGGCAAAAATAAATTTTAATTATCCACTCTTTTATTTTCATCCTGTTTTCATAAACAAAATTAAATCTGGTGGCCAAATCATTTTTATTGTATCCAATCCCATTCTCATTACAAATAAGCCCATATCCTTCTCATTCCACCGCATTTGAACTTCCCGGCAATAAAAATAAAAATGGGCTTTTGCTGACGTCAACAAGAAGGGAGGATTTGGGGTCTATTGTGAGGAGGGATCGTAAAATATTTTTACCCTGAAAGGGACCATTGTTGGAGCCATTCTTAGAATTGTTTAGCTCAAGGGCTCTTTATTTTTATCAAAGGTCTCCCAAGGTGGACCTTTTTCAAAGGACCCTCAGTTCTCCCTTCCTAGTCTTCCTCACTGAGGCCTTCAGTCTAAAATATTTTCCGTTTTTTCTTTCACAAACAAATAAAATTCATTCCCCCGTCTCTCAATTTTACAATGTCCAGACAAAGGTCAAAAAATCGAAGGTCACAACCAATCCAAGTCTCTCTCATTCCTCCAGTCCCGGAAGAAGCTGACCTTGAATTTGTCGTTGAAAAAGTTCTTGCCAAAAGAGTCATAGCTGGAAAGACAGAGTAAGTCAATTAAATTAATTTAATTAATTTAATTTCACATTTAAAATTAAATTATTTAATTTCAGATATTACCTTCAATGGATGGGCTATGGCCCGGAAGAATGCACGTGGGAACCCGCGGGGAATTTGGACTGCCCGGAATTAATTGCTGCTTATGAGGAAAGTGTCAAAAATATTGAGCCTGGGGAAGTCATCAAACTACCCGCCATCCCTCTCACAAAAACACCAAAATCAAGAGTAAAATTATATATTTTTTTAATTAAATTGAATATTAAATTTAACTTTATTTTAATTTAGGTGGGCTTTGACAGAGGCCTAAAGCCTGATTTAATTGTTGGAGCCTCAATGACCGATGAAGGTAAACTTTGGTACTTGATGAAATGGAAGGGAATCGAAGAGGCTGACCTCGTGCCCTCAGTCCAAGCCAATTTTAAATGCCCAGAGGTCGTCATCCGATTTTTTGAAGAACGGCGGGTCTGGTGTTCACCGGAAGATGAGGAGGATGCAGATGACGAGGAGGAAACTCAAGACATTGAGGAGATGGAGGACCAAGTTGTTGATGATTAATTAATTTAAAAAAATTATTTTACTATTGTTGTACCATATTGTAATCACAATTAAAATTATTTTATGCATATTTAAATTCCCCCCGCTTTTAAAAATTATATATTTTTAAAATGTCACCAAGTAACTTTTATTGAATATCACAACTAATTAAATTACAACAACAAAATTTAACACTAATACTGTAAAAATGGCATTGTTGACCCCAAAGGTCAGGGTCAGTGACCTATCCCGGATAAGCTTGTGTACAATGATGGGGATGATTGTGCTCGAATTTGTTTGACTTCACTGACCACATTTTTGATCCCCTCCAAAACTCCAGACTTGAAATCATGGCCACCCTCCACCAAAGCTGATACAATTTTGCCCTTGGCTTGAGCGACATCCTTGGCCCCTGTTGTAATTATTTGACCTGTCCCTGACAAACCACTGGCAATGGTCTCAACAGTGTCCACCACTCGTTCACTTTTCTGGCCCAAAGTCTCAAAAACTTTGGGGAGACGCTCTGAGGTGAAACTTTGTTGAGCTGAGGCGGCTGATGAAATTAATTGAGAGATAATTGACAAAATACTCCCGCCAGATGAACCCGCCGTTTCTATCAATCTTTTGACTATGTCGGCCTTGGTTGAGGCCATCTGATCAAATTAATATTTCAATTTAATTATTATGTACAGAGAGCCTTCTGTAAGCCAAGAAAATTGAAATTTACCGTTGGTAAAGATTTGGCCACGTGAGCACTGAGATTAGCCACGCCTCCAGTAGCATGAGCAGCAGTTCCACTAATACCCGAGAGGAGGGGTTGAAGGACACTCAATTTGAGACTGGGAATTTGTAAAACGAGTTTGAGAAGGGAGCCAAAGACACTGCCAGTAGAGTCTCCTGCATGAGCCAGTTTGGTTGGTTCCTTGACGATGGTGGTCCCATAAGTTCCATAGTGTTCAAAAAAGTCACTGACATGAGGGCCATAAGATGAGGTAGCATGATAGGCGTGACCTGTGACACCGAGTTCTTCCAATTGGCTGTGTTTACAAGGACAGTTCATAATCCTGTCCAATTTTGGATTCCCTGTCATGTACAATTGAGGACTTGAGGCAGAGGTCACGAGTTCGGATTGTTCTGTTGGATGTGGTCCAGAGGCAAAATCAGCGGGGAGATCCAGGGCACGGAAAACATCAGCCATTTCATCCTACACAATTAATTTAATAATTAAAATTTAATTTGTAATTCAATTTAAAAAATGGGTACCTTTGAATAGGATTGGGATGAAAATATTTCGTTTTCACTGTCATAGGGATAAGGGCCACTTGAAATGTAACCACTTTCGTCATTTGGATCCACGTCAACTGGGCCACTGAGGTAGCCACTGTCAGGAGAACTGCTCTCAATTGGGCCACTTGGACTGTACTCACTCGTGTCATGGCTGTCACTCTCTAGTGGGCTGGTTGGGGTGAAACTAGTTGGACCATGAGGGTCACTTTCAGTGGGTTCACTCGGACTGTATCCACTGGGGTCACTTTCAACTGGGCCACTTGGGCTGTACCCACTGGGGTCACTTTCTACTGGAGAGCTTGGGCTGTATCCAGTAGGGTCAACTTGACTTTCAATGGGATCACTTGGACTGTAAACATTTGGGTCACTTGGACTGTAAGCACTGGGGTCACTCAAACCCCCCTCGACGAGACTGGTGTACCCATGTGGGCCACTTTCAGGGGTACTTGGAGTGTATCCAGTTTTGTCAGCGTTGCTCCCTTCAATGGGAGTTGACGAGTCCACTTGATATTCAACGGGGTGACCCACCACTCCCGTCCCAACAGTGTAAAATGGGCTACTCAATTGTGGGAGATAGACAGTTTGTTCACCTGGATCTCCGTACACTTGGGCCACGGGAAGAGAGTTGACAAGGTCATTTTTGAGTGTGAGGGTCACGATGAGGAGAAGCATCCACTTCATTTTTAATTGTAAAAAAGTCTGTAAATAAATAATAAAACTTTTGTAATATTGAATGCAGTTTCTTTCATAATAAAAAGAAATGAAGCAAAAAAGGAAACCGGAATTGTCATTTTTTTGCAACTTGTTTCGACTTTCCATTTTACTTTGTTGTGTGTATGTACTCCCTCATAAAAAAAGATGAATTAATTACAATGCATCTTACTCACGTCTTGTGCATTTTCATTTTTTTTTTGTGTGATGAAGTGATTTCAATTTTATAACTCTCACTTTGCCAATTAGTATTTTATTTTATTGTCTACAGCACGTGCAAAATGTATACAATTCTTTATCTTAAGATTTTCGCACTCGTGTAAATTAATTTTTGCAAATATTCTTCTTTTAATTAATTTTTTTTTCTACCCCTTTTATAATTTTGCAAATATTTTTTTATTGACAGAATAAAATACAACAGGAAAAAATTGAACCTCACTTTTTTTTTGACAAAGTAATAATGGAAAAAATTGGCACGTGATATTTTGCAAAAAAAAAATTATCTGTGAAATTAATTAAAATAAAACAAAATGATATTGAATGTTGCGAATACTCACCTGAGCTCCTCAAACAAGGATAAAAGATGGGAGAGTGGACACAACACAGCAAATGTGACCAAATAATTTGTTGTGACGGGGAAGAGAGCACATGGACGACTGAGGAGGAGAGATGTACTAAGTGGAGATGGAAGATTGCAAAATTAAAAGAGGAAATGCAAATTAACTTTCATTATTTGTTTGAAAGGACATCCGTCTCTGAAGTGTAGTCAGAGATTCGTTCATTTGAAAGTTTTCTTGTTTTTTTGCTCCTTCTCAGATGAGGGAAAAGTCATGATAGGAAATCGATCAACAAATGCAAGCCAATGGTCCAACCATTACAATTTGTGGATTCATCGTTAAAAAAACTAGAGATGGTCAAAGAGAGATAAAAAAGAGGAGAAAGATGAGAAAAAGTTGTTGGTCAACTTCACTTGAACTGGTCTGTCATATAAAAAAAATAAAGTGGCATCATCCACAATAATTATGACTACAGTTAAAATCATACATGGCTGTAATAATGTATTATGATAATATTATAACATAAATGTAATGTTCAACATATCACAACTAACTTTTAACTGTCATTAATTTCTTTTACTTTCATCCCATACACTCCAATCGTTATCCTTTTAGAGAAAAATTTTTGGTGATATTGGTGCTCCTGCAATAAAATAAAAAAAAATGTGATGATGATTAATTTTTGGGTTAATATGTTTGCAGCACTAAAAATATTAGAAGTAGCACCATTTTTGTGTCACTAAAAATATTAGTTCCAGCACTATTTTAAATAGAAATTGGACTAAAAATATTAGATGCAGCACTAAATTTGTGGCACTAGATATATTAGTTGCAGCACTATTTTAAATAGAAATTGCACTAAATAAATTGGGAGCAACACTAAATTT
>JAQIVZ010003535.1:0-13546 GCA_034700945.1 Arrhopalites spinosus
TCAATAAATTCTGTTGTTCCGTTTTGAAATACCACGCAGTTGAATTTAGTCTCTTTAGTTATTGGACGCATCTTAGTATCAAAATTAGGTATACTTTTTTCATCCTCAAGTCCTAAATCCAAATGGAGACTACGATTGACTTGTCATGATAAAAAGAAAAGAGAGAGAGAGGATTGAGTGCATTTTCTTGTTTTCTTTTTTTCGACTAATATATTTGTCCCTCTTCTTCAATTTGTTTTTTTTGTTGATAATAGATAATTGTTTTCTTTTTTTTATTGTCAACTCGCTCGGGTTTTATTCAGAGTTTTGGAGTTTGGAAGCGGCTTACCTTAAGTTATTTATGAGATTTGTTTAAAATAATTTTTCTAAAACATCACACGCTATTTGACTTTTTTTACTAGCCATTTCTACTGAGTTTACTTTCAATTTCAAGATTGGTTTTAGATTGGATTTTTGCCTAAAGTTGTTTTTTTTTGTTAATTTTCTTGACCACAAATTGAATATAAAATGGAGAAATGTTTTTTTAATATTATTTACTTTTAAATAATTCAGTCTCTTGTTTTATATTTACTCAAAGCAGGAAATTTTGATGTGGTTTTTCTTTTAAGAATTATGTTCTGGAAAAAAATACGCATAAATATTATTATTATGGTTTTTCTATACGCAGAGTGACCGCTCAAGATGATTGTAGGTTGATGTTCAATGTGAAATACAGACATATAGGTTTATCTCCAAGTCATTTTGTTGAAGCTTGAAACCCTCATCATTTTTTTCCAGGTGTTCATCATAATGTTAAAAAGTATGGGGTTGTGATTATGATAATGATGAAAGAGAGAGGGGAATGTTTTTGACTGTTGATCTTTCTCCTTGTGGTCTCTTTTGTATTTTAATTCCTTTTTGTCATGGTTTTTCTTCCTCTCTCTCCTTGTGGATGGGAACTCCTCTAAGATTACAGAGTAAATGCAAAAATGTAAAATAGATAATGATCATCTTGAATTTTTTCATTATAAAATTGTCTACTGTATCAACAGCAGCAAACAGTAGCAAATAACCAAAAAAGCCCACTGACGAGTCAATGTGACATGAGACTGAGGGGGATAAAAGTAAAACTGTTTTATTTTATACGTACTCGTACGGAGAGGTGAGGGTGGAAGGGAGAAGTGTTTTTAATTAAATCAAGTTAATTAGAAAAAGGAGGAGGGCAATGCATCAAAGAAGATTTATACATTGTACAATATATTTAATTCTCATTTAAACAATTTTGCATTTTTTCACATTTTCCAATTGTATTGAATATACCATGAATTTTATATAGGTTATATATATATGAACTATCTGTCTCTACTTTAATTTTTGCAGCCGACACGAACCCCTCAAACTGAACTCACCTTGCTCTCTATGAGGTTTTTGAGAGTTATGTACCTAATGCATCATGGTCTTTTTTATGATGAAAATTACATATATATTTATTTAAAGTAGTGGTATAAGAGTAATAGCTAACCAAAGGTACACAAGAGAATATACATCAGAGTGACGTTCTTCTTTTTTAGACAAACCAAAAAAAGTTTTTTTACTATTTATTGGTGCAATTTTTACTGCTGATTCATATTTAGTTTGCAAAAATCCTTAGGAGCGGAAACTTTGGGGGGTTTTATTTTATTCTCAGTGAGGTCCTTTAGTTGTTTTTGTCGACAAAAAAAAGTGAACCTTGACTCTGTGTGTGTGTGAGTCCAGGAATTAATTATCTGTAAATTGAGACAGGAAGACAATTAAAAAAAGAGAGGATTTAGCAGTCGTGTCTTAATTTTTGTAATTAAAGTGACGGTGGAGAGAGGAAAGGTAAATAAATAAAATTTAATCATATTTTTAGTTTATTGTCAATTGACGACATTAGTTTAGAAAAATATGTTAGTCACTGTTTTTCTGAAGCATAATGTCAAATTGAATTGTCTATTTTTTCAACGCCCATGTAAAAACGGGGCATGGTAAATTGAATTTACATTCTTTAGTTTTTAAGTTTTAAAAACGTGGGTTTTGAATTTTTGGACAATAAATGACTACAGGCTGTCGTCTACAGCATGCTGTGTAATGTCATTTCATCTCCATTTATTGAAAAAAATTCTCTTTTTTATCCTGTATCATTTTTTTGAGAGTAGGTTGGACCAATGGTACAACCGTATTTATATTTAGGATAAAATTTAATTCCAGTGCCAGTACCAGTACAGTTCGTGTAATAATGGACATGGAGATAAAGATAAGCCCTTGTTTTTTTGTCTGTGTGTTGTTGGTTGTTACATGACAAAAAGATTTGTAAATTCACTTTTAATGTGTGCAGACAGCACAAAATAATGTAGTCTTGCTCTCAGTGTTTTTATCTTGAGGATGAACAAGAAAAAAATTTGTCTTTAGTGACAAGAAGGTACAATTATTATAAAAATATTATTATGACCAAAACGTTTTTGAGTATTCTAAAGGCAAACCCGGGTTTTGATTTCATGTGACAAGGATTTTTTTAAGAGATGAGATTATAGTAAAGAAAAATCAACTGTCAGCTGTAAGGGACTACACAGATAGTGTCCAGTTTTGTGTGTGTGTGTGTGTAGTTTTGATGAAAGATCATGTGACTTAATCTTAAAAGTCATGGGATGACTACTCATTAATCAGAAAGGAGCAGGACGAGAAGGTTAATCCATGTAAGGGGATTATTCATTAGATGAAAGGCTAAACATTGTGCTCCTTATTTTAACCTGGCGTCAATCTAATAATCATATGTGTCTTGTACATCTAACCAACATGATGATGATTCTCCAGGCACTTTTTTTTCTCTTCTTCTTCTCACAATTACTTTTACCTTATCCGGTAGATTTTTGGCACTGATAATAAGCATCTTGTCTCTCTCTCTTTGTTGGGGACTCTTGACCAAAAAAAACTGTAGACGAGTCATATCTACAGTTGAGAGATAGAACCATACAGTTTTTGTGTGTCCTGTAGCCTTCATAATTTTTTTTGAGACACAAGTGGTCCTTATTTTGTTTCTGTTGTCTTTTCTTTACTGTCAAGTTGAATCGTAAATTTAACATTTATGGTAAGGGGCCTGTCGTTAGATACGTTATTCGGTATTTCTTGTTTACTTTAACCAACTTTTAATCCTTTTACCCATAGTCAGCTCTCTCTCTCTCTCTCAGATCGAACACACACACAACTCTGTCGACTGTGAATGATGATGACGAGCTTCCTGTGGTGTGTGTGTAAAATATATAAAACTTGATTGAATTTTTTGGTTCATGCTTATTCCTGATTCAATCTGTGTAGACTTTTTTTAAAGGTGAAAAATATTTTTTGGAGTCAATTCTCTACAAAAGGATTTTTGTTGTTTTTTTTCAATTTAATACCGTCAAAGTTTAGTGAGTTTATACTTTTTTTTATTATGTTTAAATTAAATATCATTTAATTTCTATTGTTCTTTCCTTTTTTTGTTTAACTGTCGAGAGTTTGGAGTTGACAGATGATATCTACCGTTGAGTCATTTTTGTACAATTAGAAAATAAAAGCGGCATCGTAAATTAAATTTATGCTGAGGGCTGTTCAATTATCTCTGTTGTGTATTATATTGCACCTCCCCACCTCTCAATCTCTTTTTTTTGGCTTTTTTGATCATCTCAAGTTTACTATAAGCCTCAAGGAATAATTGTTGTGTCGATCTTGAAGATGCAAAAAAATGTTATTTAGGTTTTTTTCTGAGGAATGTAGAACGGATTGTGAATTGAAAAGAGGATGAACATTTTTGAGAAAAATTGGCACATAATAACATTAATCTAAATTTATGTGTGTCTGTTGTACTTATTTACTAATATGGGCTTTGTGTACACTGCTTGGACTGATACAGTTGAAGCTAATTGTATAGAGGATTTACTATTTAGATAAGCGTAAATAATAAAGAGGAAGTTGTAGTTTTGTGTCCTTCAATTCATAGTTTAGTTTAGTATTATAACTAATTGAAAGTTTAGAGTAAATTCAATTATTTTTTTTTGCAAAAAAAGACAACATTGTACAATCAGATAGAATTAGGTTATTGCTTTTTTTGCAGATGTTAGACACAAGAGGGAAGATTTCGAACGGAAATTTCAGTTTAGTTATAAATTAATTGTCTTTTGTCTTTTTTTCATTGTTGGAATGTATCATAGTCTAAATTCAATTAAAATTAGTATTTTTTTGCAGCACTGCAAAAAAACACTTGTTTTTTTTGAAAATGACAAACTACAAAACTATTTTAATTTTTTCCGGGATATTTAATTTGATTTTAATTAAAATAATATATAAAAGTAAGGTGATTATTTATTTCATGGGATTGGCACACATTAAATTGTGTCTCTTGAAGAGAAAATTTAAGTAGCTCACATTAAATTAATTCTGCAGTTTGCAGTGAAGTTAAAATTGAATTAAAATCAAAGTCAGTTAAAAATTCTTTGATTTTTTGGTTGGTTGACTTTAATGAGTAAAATATTTTTCTTTAGTTTTTATTTTAATACAAATTTTCAGTTTATTGATGATCACTGCTCACAATTTGTGAATTTTGTATTTAATTTAAAAGAAGAAAATATAGTTTTTGGGAGGATAAAATCCTTTTTTGCATGAAATTGACGTGTTGATTCATGTCCAGATGAAATATAAAACAAAGTGGAGATACGACTAGAAAGCAGGATGAGTTGATGTGAGTTTTTTGGATGAAACTTCCCGTCTCAAATAGGTTTTATACATGTATGTCCAAACCCTGTCGATCAATGCAAAAAGGAATAATGGTCTACAAAATTCACAAAAAAAAATTGTAGCCAAAGACCTTAATAAGGACTGTTGACTCTATAGTCAAGGAAAAGAGGAGACCGTTATTAGAACAAACAAGGACTATCGATCTTCAAAAGTCAAGGAAGAGTATCATATAATGGTTGTCATAATATTTCAAAAAAAATTCCAAACTACTCTCGTATCATGTTATAAGATTTGATGGAGTGAAAAGGCGAGTTTTTTTGGGGGTCTTTTTGATTGACTCTGTTTGGGACAAAAGGTTGGATAATTGCGTGCATGTGACATGACACCCAATGAATGAGAACATATAAAATCAAGTGATAGACATAGACGTGTACATGTTCTAAAACATGCTGTAAAATATACGTACAAAATGTACAACATTGGAGGAGCATGTAACACAGTGAAGATGAGGTGACAGGAAAGAAATCATTCCAAATCCTTCCTGTCCTCACATTCTACATTATACATGTACATGGATTTTTACCTGTGTGCATTACATATGTAGACAGAAAATAGTGGATTTGACCATTTCATTCTCTTTTTTTGTCCATGTGTCACTATATAGGTACATATATGTATATATGTACAAATATTGTCTCCAGTACCATTTTTTATTGAGATAGTAAATAGAAAATAAAAAAAAGAGAGATTTGTTTGTACTCCCATGAATTCTCATTGTGTATGTAGGTTGATGGATATTGAATGGAGTCAATGAGGGGGGTATGAGAAAGCCAATTTCCTTTAATAAGCCCGTATTTCCGTTGTGGAAAAATAATTATTATTACATTTATTCTCTCTCTCTCTCTCTCTCTCTCTCTCTACAATCTATCAGTATACAGACAAAACAACAAGGGAATTGGGATGAGTTACTTGATTTTGAAATTGATGCCAAGTCAAGTCAAGTACTCTCTCTCTCTTTTTCTATTGTACAAAAAAATGTTAATTGTTCATTTGCTATGTTTTGATGACTACAAGCATTATACTCCAACGTAGTTTAGGGTTATGTAATTATTTTTCATGATGAGAGTCGGTGACGGACGGGATGAAGAATGACTTTTTTTAGAAATATATCTCTACATATATTGTAAGTACTAATGTGTCACTCCTCGTGTGTGTGTGTGTTTTAGCATGTTGTGGGTACTTGTCAACTTTATAGGTATTTTTGTTGGAAATAATATTGCAAGAATGTAAAAGCCATAGAATTGTTGTTATTTTTTTTGTAAATTCAAACGGATTTGTAGAAACGCATGGTTGGGTGTTGAGGATTTAAAGTTGATTTGATGTGCTCGAATTTCATATTTAATTTGACCCTTGTCGTCAATTTCTACTCTTGACTTCCATACAAATGATATATATAAAGTTATATGGCATGTCAGGGAGGGTAGATGACAAGTATAAAATAGAGAGTGTTTTTTAGAGAGAGAGACTCCTAATGGTGATTATAATTCATAGCTAGTACTCATTGACTTAATGGTAAGGCTAGAACTGATGGTCTGACTATTTTTTTTTGTGTATTTTTGATTTGGTATTGATGGTAATTTAAATTTTTTTGGGGAATTTTTTCTCGTGTGATGAACAAGGGGGGGGAATTGTTTTGAATGAGGTTGACAGCTAGAAATGAGTTGAATTTATTTATTTAGTTTTTTATTTGGGTATTTCACATGTAAAAACAAGGAGGGAAATCATTCACCATGATCATAATTATTTTTGCTCTTGTTGCTTAACCATCAACCAATTCAGGAGATTTGATATAAAGTATAATGTAAAATACATATGTAGATTTTTTAGGTGAAAAGACTAATGTTATTTTTTCATTTCATTGGTGGATTCAGGCAGTGCCAGTACAACTGGTGAATTGGAATCAACGGGTGCTAGTAGTGCTGTTGTGGTTAATTCTACCAAGAAAGTTTTGACGGGTCCAACAAGTTCTTCTACTTCTTCTCCAACTAAACCTCTACCCACTGGAGAGAAACAAGAAAGTGGTGACTCTGGAACAGGGGAAGAGGAGTCTGGAAGTGGAAGACGGAAAAAGAAAAAGTCACCTAGTCATACCAGTAAAAATTTGGGAAAGAAGAAAACTGTTGAATTTAAAGAACGAAGTGTGGATGAACCACTTGAAATTATTGAACACAACGGAACCACTCAACCGGACGAAATCGACGTGACTGAGAAACAAGGTAAGATTTTTTTGATCATCTTTTCTAAATGTGTATTGAATGTAACTTTCATGGTAATTAAATTGATGCTTTCACGGCAATCTTAGCATACCACACCTATATATACACACGTTTAAGATTGGTAGTTATAAATTATTTGTCCTCAGAATTAATGGAGAAAGTATGGAGAAAATCAGTATGCACACACAGTACATTTATTTTTTGCGCTTTTTTACAAAAAAATATTATTTATTGTCAAATATTATTTATTTATGTCAATATTTTACTGGATGTTATTTACAATTGACTTTAATGAAAAATGAATGTTAAACTGGATTAATTTAATTTTGGAATGTTTATTTATGTGATGTAAATTATGGATAATGAAAAACGTGGATATGATTTGTGAATGGGGATATTGTTAAAGGATATTGTAGTTATGGTGGTGGTGGTGGAAGTTACTTTGTCAATGGCCATGTCAGTGGACGGACTAACAATGGTGGAGCTTCTTATGGTGGTAACTCTAACAGAGGCTCTTTGCTTGGGGAAATAATTGCTGAACTTGATGATTTACTTGGCACTTCTTACTTTACTGAACAAGTTACAAATACTCCTACTAAAAATTTTACCCACAATTCAAAGTCACGCAGCCACACTCCAGGTGGGCAATAATAATATTGTCTGCTTTCATTTACAAATTATTTTGCCAATATCTCTATTACACCTCTAACAGTATTTTTTGTTGTTATACTAGCCGTGTTTTTTACTGTTAGCGCTAGCTTTAATTATTTTTTGCTCAAGTCACGATATGCGGGCAAATCCTTTTTTATGCTTTGACGTGTAATCTATAGATCTTGATAATTTGCATGAGCTTTTGTTTCTTTTTCAATTTTTTTTGGGTCTATATCTGTAACATATGTACGTACACCTATACCTGTAGTATAGGCGTATATATTTTATGTGTGCTCTTTGGTTTGCTTTGTACATTGTACAATGAAGATATTTAAACTACAATTAGCTTGTTCATGTTACGTGTGTGGGTCTTACATCAAATATTGACATTGGTGTGTTTGTTCTCTTTATATTTGGACATGAAATTTGTATGCATTTTTAAAGCTACATCTGTAATATAATTGAAGAAGAAGAATTGACTGATCATTTTAAAAAATTAAATTTTGTCTGCTTATAAATTTTATTGTAGAAATTAATGTTTAAACCACGAAGAAAAAAATAACATTTTTGCCTTATTTTGGTGAAGACAAGTATCAGTAAATTAGGAACTGTGGGGAGTAAGACATTTTTCTTGTTCTTTTTATACTCCTCATTTCATCTTGTGGTCTCGGTATTTTACTTCTTTTTTTTGAGGTGAGGAGGACCATTTTTCCGCTCTTTCACACGCTTGTCTTGTTAGCCAAATCAGGCGTGACGATTGATTCATGAAGATGAGGAAGATAATATTTTTCTTGTTGAATTAGGTACTCCCCCTACCTTTGTCGGCATTAGTTTTTTTTCATACAAAAAAAATTCTTGTGTACACCTTAACTACAGGACATTTATAGTTGTTTATTTCCATTTCTGCATTTTTTTTCTATGTATATGTACAGTAATGTAATGGAGTCTTTTGTTAGTTTTTACATGAATTTTTACTGTTATAAATTGTGTTTCTACATGAATGAAGAATTTCTGGGTAACATTTTCATTTTAAACAGCCCTACGACTACATTGAGTCATTGAAGAGTTAAATGGAGCTTTAATTTTGATTTAGTTTCAATTCCAACATCCTCAAGTGTCTCTCTCTTGTAACTCGTCCTACGCATTTTTTTCAAGAGTGTTTTAAACTTTTAAAAAAAGTAAAATGATGTGCCAATACAGTGTCAGATTGTAATATAGACCTACAAAACATTTTAGTTAATAAAACAGGGAAGGGATATTAAAGTTAAAGAAGATGAGAATTAAAATGTATATATACTTGTACTTGTAGTTATTTCTGAACAATTTATTTTTACTTGGTAATTTCATACAGGATTGTTTGTAAAAAATATTTTTTATCTTGGGTTAAAATGTTATTTATGTTTGGCTTGACGTGGAGAGGGAAATGGGAGAAAATCTAAGGGGGAAATATTTTGTAGTTTGTAGTAGTTTAGACAATAGAAGAAAAAAAGAAACTAGAAAGAAAATACTTGAGACAGTTATGTAGAGTATTGATTACATAAATGTTGGCATGTGTTGTTCAAACTCCCTGCCTCACAATTAGCTCTCTTGTCACTTGTCACTGTTGAGACTTGTTTTTTTTTCGAGTCTTTCAAGTTTCATTCTCGTCGTCTCAAGGAAAAAAGTTGTTGAGAGCTTTTTTTGTGTGTCATTGTGGTCAAGCTCCTTGTTTTTGAGTAATTTGATATGTCTACATTTCAGACTAATCTTGTCAACAGACACAAATCAACTGTTTTATTATACTTGTAAATATTTTGATGGTATCATGGGGGGGCCTTTTTTCTAAATTTATATCAATTTGGCTACTGATGAAGCTAAATATATTTTTAAAATTTTTATTTTAGATTTACAAGGACCAAGTGTTGAGGATAAAAATGACTTGTAATTTGTAATTAATTTGAAGAGACAGGCGGCAGTGTCTAGTTTGTCAATAAAAAGCTTAGCCACTTAGCACCTTTATGGGCATGTGTTGGATAGATTAAAATTTTTTTTTGGGGCTTTTGGTTTTTGTCCATTACACAACAAGCCTGGAGCCTGTAAGTCTGTCCCATTTATTATCAAGGAAAAGAGTAGAGAATTGGGTGCTTCTGTTAGTTAAAGCTGTTGAAGCGGCAAGTTGAAGGATTCCGATCTAATCGATGATTAACTTTTGTTGACGTCAAGTGATGAGTTAAGGATGGGCTCATTTTCAGTTTCACAGCCCATCTTGGCGGAATCTCTACAGATAGAATGATGACTCTCTATGTGATCTGAATATTGAATGAGATGAGAATGATTTTTTATTTTAGAAGAAATGTTAAATTTTTTATAACGATGGTAAGATTGACTGGGGAGTCTTTAGCTTGTCCCACCCTGTAACAGTGGAGAGAGTAGACAATTGTTAAATCTTTTTTGTTTTCACCACTTCCATATAAAGAAGACACAACAATATTTTTTTGTGGGGTGTCAGTCGGGGTCGATTTCTCATAAATTAATGTTATGTTCATAATTTGAATTGGCAGCATCTGTAATAGTGATTGTTTTCATTTGAGAGCCCAGGATAAGAGACAAGAAAGCGATGCTGGTGGCAAAATATTATAATGGTAAAGTCTCAAGTTGCCGGCATTTGAAAAATAAATGAAGCGCGTGTTCATTTTTTTTTTGTTCGTGCCTTCGCCTTCCGTGAGGAAGAAGAAAACATGTTTCTTTTCGTCTCTGTGATTCTTTAGCTTTATGTCTTCTCAATTGGTTATATCTCCTCACCTTTCTTTTTTTTTACTGTACACAATGAATCATATCAAATTACTTACAAGATGATTGACGACAAATTACCTTTTTTTATGAAAATATCTTACCAATATGAAGTATGTTATGGAAGGAACATTTGGCCACATATTTTATTTTCAAGTATGTCAAGTTTGGGGCTGAACAAGTTTTTTTTCTTTTTTGTTTGGTGGAAATCAGGCAAAAAGCCGAATGAAAAAGATCTATGTGAAATATTTTATAGAGTTGTGCTGTATTTTTGTGTGGCACTTTTTTGTTGACAATTTTCTCTGCGGGCAACCTCGTTTGTCTTTTTTTTTGTAAGAGTTGGTCAATGGATCATGTGAATTTTATTGATGATTTTTTTTTCACTACTGTCGGCTGTCCCAAGGCAAATTAGATTACTTTGTTCTGGTTTTTTTGAGTCTTTTTTTAGAGTTGTTTTGCATATTTTATATGACGCCATTATAAAGAGAATTAAGAAATTATATTCTTCTCAGGTATAACTTTTGATGGTGATGATAAAGACTTTTTTTTATAAAAAAAATACAAATTAAATTTATTATATGAAGTCATAGGTAATAATACAGGAGATAAATAATGAAAAAGATGCATTGTGGCATCGTTACCGTTTACAGTGTACGAGAGGTGACCTTGGGTTTGTCTCTTATTTCTTTAGAACGATTAGACTCTTTTATACATGTAAATAAGGTACTAGATAGAATTATAGTGTATGTAGTGCGCACTGGAGGAAAGCGGAATGACAGGTTGAAGTGTCCTTGATTCATATTGTGGAATTAAAAAGTATATTTTACTAAAGGGTTTATTTTATTCCAAGAATTGTATCATTATTCTTATAACTCTTTTTAATTCAAAAAAGTTTAACGTACAGATAATTAATACTTTGAATTATTTTGTATAAAGTTTCTGTATTTTTTTCTGGTTTGTATGATCCATAATATTTTTGCTCCAATTTTCTTGAGGCTGTCAGTTTCAGTTATTTGTCTCCTTGAGAAGTTTTTTTTTTTACTTAAAAAATTTAGAATGAGGACAGTTTTGTCTGTATTTTTGACTGTAAAAATCTGATATGGAGGACTTTGTCTTGTGGAGGAAGAAAAAGATCGTAAAATTAATAGGAACCGCTAATACAACTAATAAAATAAAGACATTTTCTTTCTAACAACATCCCAATAATATTTTAACTGATTATGACCCCACAACTATCCGTGCAGTACAATTTTAACTACTTTTATTATTATTCTGTATGAGTACACAAAACATAAGTTTTTTTGTGTGTCGGGCAAGTTAAAATAGTCAAAAGAATATAGTTTGGTTGAATCAGCAATCAGTAGTTTAATTTTTTTTACATAAAAGAAGAAGATACAAAAGATTTTATGAGCAAGTTTTTTTTTGTACAGATTTATGACATTTTTTTCAAGTTGACATAAAAATATTTTTTTAAAGCTTATGATATTATTTACTACACGTACCTACTCGTATATTAATTTTTTGTACAGTAATATCTGTAAAGCCACAAGAAAACTCAAACTAATTTTAACCCTTTAGTTTAATTGTGTCAAATTTTGTAGTCTCAAAATTTTGATCTTGTTTTTTTTGACTATGATGCTCAATACATTAGATAATAATTTTTCTAACCAGAGGACGAATTAGTTAAGGTAGTACATAAAAAAAGTAGAAGATTTTTAATTTCCAGTCATCAAGTAATTTTCCTGGAAGGTTTTCATACCTTTTTACTGTTTAACTCGGTCGGTTGTGATGTAGTCCTGACTGTAGAGAAAATGTTAATGATAAATATGTACGTAAGTTAATTCCTAATCCTACAATGTATGTTGATACTTAATTTTTTTACGTTTGTCTCTAACTTAACCAAGAATATAGCACGGCCTCGCCAAGCACTTACCTACCGTATCATATCCATGGCACATGGAAACAATTCTCCTTTATGCAATACTTTAATGATAATGAGCACATGTTTGAGGTGTTCCTTCTTCTGTCTTGAGACTCGAAATTTATAAAGAATATTTTACAATACGTAACTCATACTCGTCGGACAAAAAAAGCTTCCAGTCTTCTCTCTTTACAAATTGAAATGTATGGAAATTTTAAAAGCGTCTAAATTCTCTTTTGTCCTCATTTACAGACAGGTACATACACAGATATGTAAAATATACATGAATTTTTTTTTATGTAATATCAGTATACGTTTGTAGCTGTGTTAAAGATTTTACCTTACCGATATTGGTTGGTACATAATGTATAGTAAAAATATGAGAGATGATGAAGGCGAGAAGTTGGAATCAAAGCCAAGGTTCTTGGCTACCACAAACAGATATTTGTAGTCTGTTAGAGAGAGACCAGTTTGTGTTAGTGCTATGACGATGTCATGTAATCTTGAAGAAATTTTCTGTTCTCTTTCTTGTGTTCCACTCTCGGTGTCTTCCTGAGTTGTGAGGAGCATTTAGGATGTGACTTGTGTCTGTTTTATTTTATGAGTTATAAAAAATTTGTCTTTTTGTGGAGATGAGTTTCTTCTATGTGTTTCCATTTTGTGTGTGAGAGAGAGAGAAAGAACAAGTTGAATTGAAATTTGGCAGGTTGCCTCAGTCTTCTTTGCCTTGATTTTAAAATTTAATTCTATTATTCATAATGTAAGGATAAGGTTTTGTGTTACAGAACATGTTTTACTGATATTATACTTAACCATCATTACATGCACAGTCACTTTTTTTGTACATTTAGAAAATGGAGCAGAAAATTTTAAATAAATGATAAAGAATTAAACTAGACTCAATATTATGTCAATTTTTTGAGGAAAACATTTTAAATATTTGAAGTAAACTTATATTTAGGATAGTGATTAAGATTGTCTTTTTAAACAACTTTATTTGGCAAAATGAGGGGGAGACTCTCTCTCTCTCAAGGAGAGATTTTTGTTGTTATTAGTTGTTGAGTTTTCAGTGACTCAGAACATTCACGAAATCAAATTGCGGGTGGATTTGATCAACTCCACTAGTGCTCCGAATGGGTATGAGCATGGGTACCCATTTTTCAAGTATTTGGGTACCAGTACGAGTATGGGTAGGTACGGGTACTTCAATTTGGTACTCATT